>JAOXYA010498328.1:0-14757 GCA_028565675.1 Sorex palustris | reverse complement strand
AAATCTCAGGACTAGGACGAAGGAGATGTTACTGGGGCCTGCTCGAGGCAATCGACGAACAACAGGATGATCGTGATTGTGATCATGATCTCTTTTTTTTTTAGATTTTTATTAGTGAAACACCATGAGGTACAGTATAACAACCCAAGCACAAAAAATTATAAATCTGTATGTGTTTAATGACACCCACCACTGTGTCAGTTCCACTGGACAAACAGAAAATAAAACAAAAAAAAACAAATATTAGACAATTACATTTAGTTTGTTTATGAGAAATAGCTGTAGAAATACTCATTTCGTGCCTTGGAAAAATACGTCCAGCATCTGGGTTACTTCTACAATTTAAAGAATATAAAGGTCAGGAACAATTTTGTAATTGTGTATATCACTTTGATTCAATTTTAAAAAGTTTAAATAACATTAAACTACAGCGCCGTGCCCCACTCCACCCAACCCCCTGAGTGGGAAAGGATGTTTGTCCCTTCTGCTTCTCTCCCCCCACCCCCCATGGCAAGGTAGCCACCGCCTCAGAGACGATTGGACAGCCAGGTATGTGCAGGTGGTGATGGGGCACCCACGGCCTCATGGGATGAGGGTGGAACCGGCCCGTCCTTCCCACTCCACTGAGACCACGAGTTGCCCCCCCCAACACACACACGTGGCTCTCCAGCTCCAGGAATGGCCATGATCCAGAGGCACACAAACCAATCTGGGTACCCAGAAGCTTTTGGCATAAATCCCTCCATACATAATTAGTAAAATATTGGATATCCAAAATCGCACAGCCACTATTGCAGCCATGCAACATCATGTGCTCTTCATAATCTGCAATAGAAAAAAATTATCTAACAATGCCTTTTTTCAGCAGGTTTGATTGTTGGGGGAAAATTACAAATAATAATGGTGCATCTCCAAATAATAATGGTGCATCTTTTGTCAAAATAATGAATGTAATCAAAATAGAGAGAGTTAAGTGGAAATCATCTGCCTCACAGGCAGGGGCAGGGGTGGGATGGGGATATACTGGGGTTCTTAGTGGTAAAAAATGTGCACTGGTGAAGGAATGGGTGTTTAATCATTGTATAACTGAGACTTAAACCTGAAAGCTTTGTAATTGTTCTCATGGTGATTCAAAAAGTTTAAATAAAATAAAATAGTATAATCAATAAAGAGACTATATTGGGGTCAGGGAGAAAAAAGAGAGGTAAATGGCACATGCTTTGCTTGTATGGGAACCTGGCTCAATCCCTATATCACATGATCCCTGAGTATAGCCTTGTACAACTCTGAGCACTTTGTGGTGTGGCCCTAGTGGCCCAGGAGGAACTCCAGCAAAGCCAGGGTGGTCTCCAGGACTCAGGTGTGAGTGGGTTCACATCCTCAGACTCTAGCACTGAATTATTTGATGAAAGAAGAAATAAAAAAGGCCTAGTTTTTTCCTCATGAGAACTGTCCTTTGAGTGATGAAATTAACTCAAGTAAAACCCTCCTTCCGATTTGATATAAATAGTGTGAGAGCAATATGACACCACAAGTCATCGGTCCTTAAATAATTTTCTCCTTGTTTTTTTCTGTTTGCAGTGTGGAGTCCCGGAGTCCACTGAACCTGGTGTGTGTTTTGGAGGTTACAGGCTGTGATCGGTTGATTGTAGGGCCTTGGATAATCCATGTAGCACCCCAGGTCTTGCTTTTCTCCTTGCAACACAGTTAACTATAAAATAATACAGACAAGCCAGTGAACAGGATTCCACATGCGACGGTGCTCATCATGGGGTATGTTAAATTACTACCTTTAACATTGTGTCTTGGTTTTATGACATTTATTGCTAGATTCCTTTATGGCTAGCATCCAGGGTTGGATATCTAGGACTTTGGTGTTCAACATATGATAAGCGGGCTAGCAGAACTGGTCTTACTAACAGCTCATTAATGTCAGAGGAGAGCGAATTTCTCCTCTTCCCTCCTGAGGTCCAACCAGTGGGACTGATAAAGTCAGATGAACAAATTTAAAACATGGGTCACTCACAAAGAAAACAGTGTGAGTCAAAGAGACAAGCAGGTCTTCGAGAACTGCTCAAGTCACACTTTGCTTAATGATAGGTCTAAGTTCTGAGAAATGTGTCAGGTCAACACCATGGTTTGTTTGCACTGTCTGAAGAGGTATGATCCGTTACACATGGGTAGAGCATATTGACCATGTTCATATATGTGTTCTTTCAAGAATAAAATTTAATAAATCAAAAAAAAAGAATTATTTCTAATAAAATGTGCTTCACAGAAACTCATTTCTTTAAGACAATAAGAGAGCCCAAGAATATATGAGTATAAAATAGATTTGCGTATTTAACGCTTGAAAGATGTCAGTCCTCGGGGGCCAGAGTGATAGTACAAGGGGCAGGGTGCTTGCCTTGCACGCAGCTGGCCTGGGTTTGATTCCTGGCCTTGGTATGGTTCCTGAGCACTGCCAGGAGTAATTCCTGAGTGCAGAGCCAGGAGTAAGCCCTGAGCAAGGATGCATGTGTGAAGGAAGGCGGGAGGGAAGAAGAGAGGGAGGGAGAGAGGGAGGAAGGAAAGGAGGAAAGAGGGGGTGAGGGAGTCTCTGTAAGATTACAATCTGGAGAACGTTTGGCATTTGCTGCAAGGAAAACAGTTTGGTCCATGAAAAAGAGCAGAGTAGGGAAAAACTCCCAAATCCTAAGCATTTGGCTCCCAGCACAGGCAGAGAGAAGACAAGGCAGGGAGTGCAAGTGAATGTTCTTGGGAAAAGAACTCCCGCCCTCCACTCCATCACTCCTAAAACTAAATCCCAGATATACTGTAGACATGCAAAACAATAAGCATTCAGAAGAAAATTCCAGATAATATCGCCTGCAAGCAAGCAACAGACTTTAAAATCACCGAGAAAACTCCAGCTACAAAGACTGGCAAAATGGATTTCGCCAAATTAAGAATTTATTCATCAAAAATTCCAACTGAAATGGGAGATTACGTATTTTGTATACCTGTATATATTCTATATATAACATATAAGATAAATATAATACCTCACAATACTGATTATACATCATTCTATGCAATGGTGCATGATTCTTATTGTGATATATTTATGCACATGATATCAATATATTCTATACTTTGTATATCTTCAAGCTCTGTAGGGCTGCAAAATTTTATCATAAGTAAACTAAATTTTTTAAAATCAGAAAAATCCTTAGAAAAACACAACAGCAGAATATTCAGATGGCAAATAAGCACAATTAAAGGTACCCCAAATGAATAGTTATCAGAGACAGGCACAGGGACACCCCAAAAGCCCAGCACCCCACCCCAGTCCAGCACGGCTACTGTGACATTTCCAAGAGTCAGAAAGGAAATGGAGGAACGAAATTCTCTGGCCCTACCCCACTTTTCGGTAGGAGGACAAGGTGTTTCGGCCCCTTGGTGAAGCTTCTGCCGCACAAACGCCCCAACTACCCCATCTCGTTTGCCGGGAGACGAGTGTCTGCACATCTCCGGGCACCCGCTCTGGAAAGAACCCAAGTTCCTGCAGCTCGGCCCTCACCAATGAGTCAGGACTGAGCTTCCTTTAGTTCCCCAAAGCGGCAACCATCTGCGACTGTGACCCTGGGGGGGGCGGGGGAGGGGGGCTGAAAGTGAAAGGTGAGTGTGGACAGAGCGGCGTGGCCGGTTTCCCATGGGGACCAAGAAGCGAGGTGGGTGATCCAGGGACTCCCCAGGAGGCCCGGACACCAGAGCCAACGGCTGGCCAGAAGGGGAAGTGTCAGGGCCGGGGGCTTCCCGAAAGGGAACCCAGAAGGAGGGGCTCCCAGGGTCCCCGCTGGCCTCCAGCCCGGCCCCTCCAGCCCAGGCTTGACCCCGCGTGCCCCCACGGCTCCCCACGGCACATCAGAGGATGCCTGTATTCTGGGCCTGATCACTCCCCCCACACCCATTCTTTCTGCTCCCCACCCCATTTCATTTCCATCATGGGCTTTAAAGCCCCCCCCCGTGTCCTGGGGCTTGGGCCTCCCCCACTCCTCCATCACGTGGCGTCCACGTGGCGCGTGCTCCAGGTCCCCTGCCCTGCCCCCTCCTAGGCTGGCTCTGCATCAGGACCAGTTCGAAGGTTTCCCTGTCCTTGACCTGGCCAAGGGCTTGAGTGACTCCTTCCTGGGGAGCCATCCCTCCGGCCCAGCGTGCAGCGCAGCAGGCGGGAACGTTAGGTTCCGTATCCCTGTGTGGAGGGAGGGACACGTGCCGGTCACACTCGCTGACTCAGGCTCAGCCAGCTTCAAGCGAGACCAGAGGCAAGAGTGAGAGGTCATGGGGCTGGAGTGATAGCACCGCGGGTAGGGCATTTGCCTTGCACGCGGCTGACCCGGGTTCGATTCCCAGTATCCCTTAGGGTCCCTTGAGCACTGGCAGGGGTGATTCCTGAATAGTGCAGAGCCGGGTGTGACCCAAAAAGCAAAAAATAAATAAATAAAAATTTAAAAAAAGAGAGCAAGAGGCCATCACCTGTGCTCGGGGTGCTTCAGTCCTGAGCCGAAGCTCATCCTTTCTGCCACCTCTTCCCCTAATTTCACGCACCGGGGGCTTAGGCAGAGAAGGAGAGGAACCCCACTGTCCCCCACAGCCTCCTCCCCCTCGGTCAGAACACTGCCTCCTCCTCCTCTGCTTTCTTCTCAGGCGTCCACTTCACTGCGGCCCCCTCTCTCAGTTGTGCCAACGCTGGACTTGAAATCGGACAGGAAGTGCTTCTAGCTTCTCGCCGGCGCCAGAGGCTGTTCACAGGGTACCACAGAGCAGGCAAAGGGGCTGGAACAGCAGGAGGCCACGTGTGGCGGGAGAGTGGGGAAGGAGCCATGGGAAGTGGGGACAAACGCGGATGGGGGGGAGGGGAGACGGGCTGAGTGACGGGTGGAAGGATGAAGGGGCGGGTGGATGGATGGATGCACCCACTAATGGCTGCATGAGTGGATGGATGAGTCGATGTGTGGATGGACGGATACGTAAAGGGATGAACACGTGGGTGAGCAGATGAACATACATCTGAATTCGTCTGTGGGTGGATGGATGAGGGGACGAGGGTCAAAGGGACGAGGGAGGCTAACAGCTCTCCTGTCTGTGCTCTCCTGCACCCTCCCCCACCCCACCTGCCCCCGCCACACCTCAGCACCCCTGGGTGGCTGCTGTCACCAATCAGTGTCCTGCCGAGTGGGATCTGGGATGTCCAGGTGGCACGGTGAGATCTCAGGCGGGGAGGACCTGGATCAGCTCTGCCCCGAACCCCCTGCAACCTGGGGTACCCCCACCTTTCCTCCCCTGTGCTATGGGGGCCAGAGGGCAGTGCCAGTCCCCCACCCCCCACAAGCTGGTGATCTTAGCGGCTTGCTACAATGTTTCTGTTTGTTTCTAACTGGTGCCAAGGGATGGGGAGGGGTCTGGGGGGGGTCCGAGGGCGGGGATATGGGAACCTGGGATCAGAGCTGAGTCAGCAAGAGCCCAGCTGGGCGGGAAGAATGTGTCCCCTTTCCCGTGCCAGCTCGGACCTTGTGCAATCTCCCCCTCCTCTCTCCCTCGTGGGCTGTGAACCCCGCAGCCTGGACCGCTGTGGTCTCTTGGAACTTCTCCCAGCCTGCGTGACCTGTCCCAGGAGGGAAGAAACACCCCAGGCCCAGCCCCTCTCCCAGGGCAACTGGGCAGCCTCCCCAGCTGTGCAGACTCAGCCCAGCGTCCAGAGGCAGAGAAAGAAGGGGTGTGAGTGAGGCATGGCTGCTTGAGGCCACGAGGTGGGGGTCCCAGGGGACTGGTGGACAGGTCTGGCTCCTCCTGGACAGGTCCTCATGCCCGTTTGCTCTGGGCCCAGAGTCATGTCTGGAGTTGCCCGGCTGTGAGGGACCCACCTGCACCCAGACCCAGCCCGTCATATTTGCCTGCTCCCCTAGGGCAGACCCACGTGGTGAGTGCTGGGTGCAGGGTGGGGGCATGGGGGGCTGCACGGGGCTCTGCCCCGGCCCCGGGGTGTTCTCAGGCCTTTCCAGAAGTCCCGGGTTTACTCAGTTCTCTCATCTGACAGTCAGAAAAGTCCCTGAGGCCAGGGCCCAGGGCGAGGAGCTGGGTGAAGCCGCCTGTAAGGCTGCCCTGGGCCTGGGGGGGTCTTCCTACAACCCCAGTCCCCGCCCCTCAGTTTGCGGCAGGGAGACCCGTGTGAGAAAGGGGCTGGGAGGTGAGTGATCCCCCCCTTTTTTTATTTTTGGGTCACACCCGGCGATGCTCAGGGGGTCCTCCTGGCTCATGCACTCAGGAATCACTCCTGGTGGTGCTCAGGGGACCCTATGGAATGCTGGGAATCGAACCTGGGTCGGCCACGTGCCGACCAGCTGTGCCAGCGCTACAGCCCCGATCCCCCTTCTTGAACAGGCATTCCTCCCTTCCTATGTAGCACATGTCTCCCCCCTCATGCCTCAGTTTCCCCATCTCGGTTGAGGGGATAAAGACACCTGCAGCTGTGTCCATATTTGGGTGCATGCAGGTCGTGACCAGGCACCGTGAAGGTGAAACGGGATGGTCACAGCTCCCCGCCCCCATCCCGAGTCTCCTTCCCAGGGACGGGCAGGTGTGTGGTCAGCACCAGCTGGGCTCGGCCTCTCAGCAGATCTGAGGGAGCGGGAAGCCCCACAGCTCACTCAGCAGCGGAGGGGGAAACTGAGGCTCAGAGGGGTCCCGGAGTTCCTGGGGCCTCACAGCCGCAGTGCGGCGCTGGCTCTGGCCTGGTGCACTGACCATGTTTAGGACCCCCACCACTCAAACCCTCCTTCCTGCCGGGCAAGAGGGGTGCTCGGCAGGTCTGCCTCCCCCCTGAGGTGGGGCACGGGGGTTCTTCCTCCTTCCTGGGGGGCAGAGACCTCCAGGGAACACAGCTCTTCTCTGTCCAGCCTGACCCCCTCTGGACTCCCCCCCCCGGTCTTTCTCAGTACCCCAGCCAGGAGATGAAGGAGACCCTCTCCCACCCCCTCCCCCTCCACCGGTCCTGAGGATTCTGGGAGCACCAGGGCTGGGACCCAGGGCTGCGAGGGCTCGGCCAGCAGCTCACCCACTGCTGAGCCTCCGACCCTCACAGAGCTCACCAGGCTGCAGATGCACCTGCCTTCTGCAGCTGAGCCAGTCAGCAGGAGGTCACAGGCCGGGATGGCGAAGGTCCAGCCCAGCCTCTCCCCGACCAGCCCCACCATGAGCTTCTGAAAGCCCACCCCACCCCCAGGGAGCACAGCCCAGCTTTCTAAAGCTTCCAAGCCGTCGGGTTCCCTTCCCCTGAGAGCCTCACTCGGTGGTGTCCCTGCCAGCCGCGTGTCTGCCATCCCCTGTGCTCCATACACCAAGTTCCCAGTCTGGACCCACTAGAAACACCTGCCAAGCTGGAAGGCTCCGCCCCAGGCAACGGCTCAGTCCTGGTGATAGGGGCTCACCCACCCACCGTGTCCCAAAGTAAAATGATCCAGATGACGGCACAAGAGCAGGCCAGGCCACGTGACAGCCATGTTGCTCTCAGCGGGATCCAGGAGGAGTCCCGGCCCTTCCTTTTTGGTTTCCACAGATGTTTCGGGTTCTTTAAGCCACATCCCCCCCTCCGCCCCGCCTTCCGCCCCGTGGCCCCTGCACTTTCCTGAGCAGAGACCACTGAGACCCCCGGGCCTCGTGGCTCTGGCTGTGTTCTCCGACCAGGGCGAGGAGCAGGTGCCCCCTGCCCGGGCCTGTGGGGAGGGTCCGGCCCCCAGTTACCTGCGGTTCCAGCGTCCCCCTCACAAATCCATGCCACGTGCTCGGGGAGGGGGAGGTAGCCGGCTGTGGCGGGCTGTGGCTGGGGGGAGATGGGTGGGGGGGCTGAGGGATGAAGGTGGAGGGGTTGTCCACAGCCGCGACAGAGTCACCGAGGAGATCAGCAGGTGGCCGGTGGTCGCACACAGGGGTCACTCCACAGCAGACGGCGAAGACAGACAGGCGGGCAGACACACAGACCCACCAAGCAGCAGGACACACAGACAGGTGGGCCACCAGGCGGGCAGCTGGAGCCGCCGGCCACCCCGGGGAGACGCAGGCTCTGAGAGTGTCTCAGAGGCAGATGCCATCCCGGGCACAGCTGTGCAGGGGGAGGAAGGGGAGGATGTGGTGAGGCTGCGCCCCGCCCGCCCCACCCCGCCCCTGCACGCGGCTCCGCCCCCCTGGCTGAGAAACAGGTGGGAGGGACAGACAGACAGGGCCGCAGCTCCCCAAAGGTCGCCGCCTGGTCGGAAGACATTTGGGGCTGCCACAGTGACGCCACTCCAGCCACCCCCGCGAGTCTCACAATCAGACGGCGGGGGCGGGGGTCGGTCGTGAGTGGAGAAACTGAGGCCCGGGGGGAGCACAGAGCCAGGGCTCTTGACAGCCAGGCCGCTCTGGGCTGCAGGAGTGATGGAAGGTCCAGGTCCCCTGGGGGAACTGACAGGACCCCCTCCACGCCCCCAGAGGGGACATGCCGCCTCCCAACCCCCATCCACGCTGCCTGCTGGCCCTGAGGGCTCTAGTTTGGCCCCCCCCCCCATGCGCCCTGTCCCTGAGCGACCCTGCTTTGGAGAAGAGGCTCAAAGGGAGAAACTCCCTGGGGCTGGAGCAATAGCACAGCTGGTCGGGCGTCTGCCTTGCACGAGGCTAACCCGGGTTCGATTCCCACCATCCCAGATGGTCCCCTGACCACCGCCAGGAGTGATTCCTGAGTGAAGAGCCAGGTGTGATCCAAAAAAGAAGAAAAAAGGGGAGACGCTCCCTGTGACCCCTGCCCCCCAGGGGCACTGGACCTCAGTGCAAGGGTGGCTGTCCACCAAGTGGTGCTCAAGAAGGAAAGAGAAGAGAGTGATGCCAGCACGGGGGGTCACTGGGGCTGGTGGGGGTGGGCAGGACAGTTTCTGCCCAGACAGCAGCCCTGTGGGGACCAGCAGTGCCCACGTTGACAGCAGGCTCTGCCCCCCCAGCCTGAGCAGGAGCAAGGGTGGCACCAAGGGCCCAGCCTGGGTGCAGAGGAGGTCATGCGAGGTCACAGTTGGGGTGTCGCTTCCTGTGCTGTGCCCGGCCGCACAATGGGCCTGCTGTGTGGGCCCATTGCGGGGGTCCATGGCACTTGCTGGGGATGTCACTCCACCCTCACAAGCCTCATTGTTTGGGAAACAATTAGCAGTCACCCCAGGACTGTGCTGGAGCAGAGAAGAGCACCTTAAGCTGCCCACTTCTTCCCTTTGTCCCTCTTCTGGCTGGTTTTCAGGAACTGGAGGCAAATTCCCATCGGGCCGGTGGGCAGGACGCTCCATCTGGGGGGTTCTGCGAGGGTGCTCGGGTTCCTGGAAAGCCAGCCTACCTACCACCCCCCACCCTCCGCTTTTCTGTTTTCTTCATCTTTAATGTGGGTTTTCTGCTGCTACATCAAGAAGTTTCTGTTGTTGAAAGATCCAGAGAAGGAATAATAAGAAGGAAATCAAGGATCTGTAAGGAGCTTACTGGGAGCTTAGGTTTTTTTGTTTTTTTGGGGGGGGGTTGTTTGTTTGCTTTTTGGGTCACAGTCCTCTTGTTGTTCATTCATTTGCTCGAGCGGGCCCAGTAACGTCTCCATTGGAGACTTTGTTGTTACTGTGTTTGGCATATCGAATACGTCACGGGTGGCTTGCCAGGCTGTGCCGTGCGGGCGAGATACTCTCGGTAGCTTGCTGGGCTCTCCGAGAGGGGCGGAGGAATCGAACTCAGGTCGGCCGTGTTGGCTTTGTGCAAGGGAAACACCCTACCCACTGTGCTATCACACCCAATAATGCTTAGGTGTTACTCCTGGCTCTGCACTCAGGAATTACTTCTGGCAGTACTGGGGAGACCATATGGGATGTTGGGGATCGAACTCGGGCCAGCTGCAAGCAAGGCAAACGCCCTACCCGCTGTACTATTGCTCCGGCCCTGAGCTCAGGTTTTTAAAGAGGCCTCAGGGTGGGAGAGCCAATAGGGTTGAATTTGCTTGCACTGCCCGTAGCTGACCCGGGCTCGATCGGCAGCACCAGCTAGCCCCGTGGTCCCCCGTGGCACCACATCCACGAGACCTCACTTTCAAGGGTCTGCCCAAATGGCAGAAAGAATAATAGCAGGTGGTCCCTGGGTCCCCTTTGAGCACCCCTTGGGAGCCTCCCAGCTCATCAAAGGCGTCATTTCATGTAAAGCCTATCATGATTGATCCCCATCGCTCCTATTTACAGATGCTGGGATTTGAACTCCGTCACCCACAAAGCAGCCCGCCTTCCCCTGTCCTCCAGTTTCCTGTCTCTCCATCTTCTGCTCCTCACTCCTTGTTCTTCCCCCCAACCTCCCACCCACTCAGACCCAGCCAGCTTGGCTAGGTGCTGGGGCCACCCCAACAAGCACCCCACCAAAGACACCCCACAACTCCCATGGAGCCTGTGATCCAGAGACAGGTCGAAGTGGTGGACATACTTTATGCACACTGCACTGGGCGTCACACAAAACTGCTGAGAGCTCAGGGCACATGCCGGAAGTCGCGTGCCATACATCCAGAAGTCACACTCATGCACTACGGAAGTTATGCTCCACCATCTCCATGGAAGCGGGGTAAAGACAGATTTAGTTCTGATTTATATTGTCTTTCTTTCTTTCTTTTTTTTAGATTTTGCTTTAGGACCACACTCATAAGTGCTCAAGGCTTATTTATGACTCTGCACTCAGAGATCACTCCTTGTGGGGCTCGGGGGGACATATTGGGAGCTGGGGATCTAGCCTGGTATGTGACAGAGTACAGCGCCCAACCTGCTGTAGTATGGCTCTGGCCTGCAATTTACATTCCCAAAAGAAAATTCAGGCGCTGGCCGGGGGAGGTCGGATGCCACCAGACCTTCCTGCCTTGGGTCTCTACCGTGCATGGTAGGTGGACATACCACAGCGGTGGGGCCTAGATCCTCTGGGGTGAACTTCAGTCTCACCAGAAGCAGCGGTCTGTTAAGGGTGTTCAAGCAAATCCTTTGGGCCTGTTTGCATCTCGCAAGGATGGCTTCCCAAGGCGGGCGTCGTGCGTTCTCTCAAGATCCTCCCAGAATATTCAGAGTTGGCCAATACGGGGAGGAAGTGGTTAAATTTGCGTTTCAGTCAAGGGACCTGCTGGGAAAAAGAAATAATTGAGATAACCCCTCGCTCAGTCAACCCATTTCCTCTTTTTTTTTCTGTTTTCATTTTTTATTGAAGTATGATTTGTGTGTCCTCAAATTGACCCACTGCAAGCATTGCACTCACAAGTGATTTTTCATGACTAGTGCAGCCATACCTGGGTATGATTTTAAAATAGCTCAGAAAGAGCCCATGTTGCCTGATCATGGCCCATCCCCACTCATCTGTTTTCTCTCTCTCTCTCTCTCTCTCTCTCTCTCTCTCTCTCTCTCTCTCTCTCTCCTGACTTTGCTTTTTCCTTGATGGATATTTCGTATAAATTGATTCCTACAGTATGTGGTCTCTGGGGTCTGGTGTCTTTTTCTTGGCATAAAGTCTTTGAGGTCCTTTCCTATTGGAGGATGTACATTTTTCATTTTTATTGCCAAATAATATTCCATTGGCTGGAAAGGCCACATTTGTGTGATCTAATAGATTGGGAGGTGGTGTTTACTTTATTATGAATAGCACTGCTATAAATATCCCCCTGCAGGTTTTCATGTCGGCATGCATTTTTAGAACATTTGGGTTATGCTCGGGAATATATGCAGGCTCATAGAGTAAATCTTTGTTTAATTTATTGAGGGGACAACAAACCGTTTTCTGCAGCAACAACACCATTTTCTATTCCCACCATCAGTGTCTGAGAATTCCAGTTTCTCTACATTCTTGCCAATGCTGACTAGTTTCCTGTAATCTAAAATATAGATAAATAAATAAAGACTGTTTGAAATAACTCTTATTCGGAGAAATATCTGTCATGCTCTCTGCCTGTGGTTTTTATTTTGTTTTGTTTTTAAGCACTGTGACTTACAGTATCGTTCATGAAAGGGTTTCACACAGGTTATGTTCCCATCACACCCTCTGCCAGAGGGTCCCCTTCCTTCCACCATTGTCCCAGCGTTCCCTCCCCTTGGTAAGCTCAGTTCTGTAGACCAGTTCTCAGGTTCTGCTGCCATTTTAAATTTCTATAACATTTTTAAAAATCTCCTCGTATGAGAGAGTTTTTTCTGTATCTTCCTCTCTTCTTCTTACTCAGCATGACATGCTCCACTTCCATCCATGTAAACTATGTGGCTTCGTTTTTTCTTATAGCTAAGTAGCATTCCACTGTGTGTGTGTGTGTGTGTGTGTGTGTGTGTGTGTGTATCCCACAGTTTCTTTATCCAGTCAGTAGTTCTTGGACTGAATGTCTCAGGATATTGTGATGATTGTAGCAATGATGATTGTAGCACAAATGGTCTTTTTTTTTTCTTTTTGGGTCACACCCAGTGATGCTCAGGGGTTACTCCTGGCTCTACACTCAGGAATTACTCCTTGTGGTGCTCGGGGGACCATATGAGATGCTGGGAATTGAACCCACGTCGGCCGTGTGCAAGGCAAATGCCCTACCCGCTGTACTATAGCTCCAGTCCCACAAGTGGTCTTTTCTAAGTAGTGTTTTCGGGCCCTTGGGTAGATGCCAAGTCAAATTTCTGGGTTGTATGGAAGCTCTCTTGGTTTTCTGAGATGTGTCCATATTCCCGCCCACGTTGAAGCCTAGACTGAGTTCTGTGCCCGCTCCCCAATCCACATGTGAAAACCCTGACCCTCAGCATGATGGCATTCGGAGAGAGGACATCAGAGAGGTGGTAGACCACCCTCGTCTTCCAGAATGCAGTTAGTGCCCCGATGAAAGAGACCCCGGGGATATGATTTACCCCCCTCCCGAGGAAGGACACGGCAGTCTTTGAACCAAAGAGCAGCCTCTCACCCGACCTTGTCTCAGCACCTTGACCTTCTCTGTCCTGGCCTTCGGAATCATGAGACACAGAATCATGAGAATCTGCTGTTTGAAACCACTTCATTCAATGAATGATAACAGAACATAGGAGATTCAGAAAAAGCAGAGTTAAAAGGAAAATTTGGAGCTATAAATGTAGCACCGCACTGTACTGCACTGTCCTCCTGTGGTTCATCGATTTGCTCGAGCGGGCCCAGTAACGTCTCCATTGTGAGACTTGTTGTTACTGTGTTTGGCATATCGAATACGCCACAGGGAGCTTGCCGGGCTCTCCAAGGGGGGTGGAGGAATCGAACCCAGGTCGGCCGGGCTGGCTGCGCACAAGGCAAACGCCCTACCGCTGTACTATCGCTCCAGTCATCTAGTTCAGAGACACAAAAACCCTAAATAAAATGTTAGCTAATCCAGTATAATAAAGTATTAAGCTGGAGAATGCAAATAAAAAAAAATAGTGTTCCCTCAGAAAAACACTTGGATGCAGTTCCCT
Organism: Sorex palustris; assembly: GCA_028565675.1. Taxonomy (NCBI): domain Eukaryota; kingdom Metazoa; phylum Chordata; class Mammalia; order Eulipotyphla; family Soricidae; genus Sorex; species Sorex palustris. The sequence goes on along the minus strand of JAOXYA010498328.1, from coordinate 1,261 downwards.
GCTAAAGGACTAAAGGACAAAGAGCTGACCCGCACCATAGCTTGGATTTCAACGTCTGTAGGTTAACAGGAAAGCAAAAGGTCCACTCTTTAACTGATCGATCAAGACCATCCTGGCCCCACTGCAGGTACAGAGCTTGGCCTCCTTGAGGTCTCCCCCCCACCCTCAGTCCCCCACCTGTGCCTCTAGCCTGGCTACCAGCACAGATCTCTCACCCGACAGCACTCTCAGCACCCACGGCCACGCTAGCTCCCTGATCAAACTTGACCTGATGCAGGATTCCCAGCATGGAGAGGATCTCCTTTTCCCAGTGCAGCTGTCCCTTACTATTTATGGGGACGCCCCTTCCGTCCCCAGGTGCCCGGTTGCTCAAGTTCCCCTATGCTTTATGTTTTGTTTTGGAGACACATCCAGTGATGCTCAGGGATGACTCCTAGTTCTGGGCGTAGGGATGACTCCTCCTGGGAGGACTCTGGGACCATACTCAGTGCTGGAGATGGAGCCAGGTTGGCCGAGTCCAAGGCCAGTGCTTTACCTACATGATCTTTACCTACAAACATGATCTTTACCTACAAACATGATCTACAAAGTGCTTTACCTACAAACATGATCTCGCCCCAGCCTCCAAATGATGTATATCTAACATAGCACTTTTGTATATAAAGTGATGTATATCCAAAACAGCATTTTGATTATAAAATGATGTGTATCTAACATAACATTTTGTATATAAAGTGATGTATATCTAACGTAGCACTGTAGCACTGTCCTCCCATTGGTCATCGATTTGCTCGAGCAGGCCCAGTAACGTCTCCATTGTGAGACTTGTTGTTACTGTGTTTGGTATATTGAATATGTCACAGTTAGCTTGCCAGGCTTTGCCGTGTGGGTGCGATATTCTCGGTAGTTTGCTGGGCTCTCCGATAGGGGTGGAGGAATCTAACATAGCATTTTGTATATAAAAATGATGTATATCTAACATAGCATTTTTGTACATAAAGTGATGTATATCTAATATCTAACATAGCATTTTTGTATATAAAATGATGTATATCTAACATAGCATTTTTGTATATAAAATGATGTATATCTAACATAGCATTTTTTACATAAAGTGATATATATAACATCTAACATAGCATTTTGTATATAAAATTATATATATTTAACATAGCATTTTGTATATAGTAAAGTAAAGTAAAGGCCCTCCCGTTGATCATAGATTTGCTCGAGCGGGCCCAGTAACGTCTCCATTGGAGAC
>JAOXYA010498309.1:0-14759 GCA_028565675.1 Sorex palustris | reverse complement strand
TGTGACCCCCATGATTATGCTTGGGGGCAGCCGTCCCTGCCAGCGTCACACACTCCCATCCACGGCCTCGCCCCCGCAGACATCCCCGCGCCCCGTCCCCGCCCTGCGCAGGCCATGAGGGTGGGGGGCGCCTGCCTCCCGCCCCTCCCCCGCGGGGCTCAGCAGGTCGCAGGGACGGGAGGCGACGTCTTTCCCAGGCTGCAGCTGTCCCCCGCGAAGCTGTCCTCCGCGGTGCAGGCCCACCTCCGCCCGGCTTTGTGGCGGCCACAGCCCCGGGATGGGGAAGGGGTTGAGGCTGCCACTGGCCACGAGGCAGTTGGGGTCTATGAGATGCAGCTCCCAGGCCGGGGGCGGAGGGGAGTAGATTCTCTCGGGCCCCTTTGCCCTGGCCCGTGTCCACAAACCGAGTCGTCCCTTCAACCCCCCTCCTTTGCTCCAAGGTTTCTGCTGAATCTGCCGTAGAGGAAGGGCCACGCCAGGGAGGGCCAGGGAGAGTGTGTCGGGCGCCCTCACCACGAGCCTCCTTCCGGCGCCCCGGGAGGCCCAGGGACCGAGCTGATGCCGGAACCGTGCGTGGCTGCTTGCTTTACCGATGAATCACCGGGGCCCAATCAGGAGCCTGGGCTCGGGCATTTAAGGGAGAAAAATTCGTTCTTTGGGAGAAAGCAAATGCAGAAAATTGTAGACAATTATTCTGGGCTTGTTTGAGACGCGGAAATAATTGGCCCGGCTCACACACACCCGGCAGTTTACAATAAACAAGAGCGCGTCCACCGAGCGGGCAGCTCGGCCTCGTTTTCACAGAGGAGTGGACCCTGGGGGCCTTGCCGCCTGCCCCCCCAGCCGTGACCCGCCCTTCCGGCTCAGAGCAGAGCTGCCCACGTCCCGAGGACCGTCCAGCGGGTGGACACTGAGCTGGGAAAGGCCCACTTGGAAATGTGTTCTGCACCTACCTGTCCGCCAGCCACACGCAGCCACCGTCTGTCCAGCGCTCCGCCGTCCGCTGTCCTCTTACCGCCCATCCACTCACTCATCCACCGTCCACCGTCCTCCACCCGCCGTCCATCGTCCCTCCCCCCCATCCGCTCACCCCTCACTCATTCATCGTCATTCACCCACCTTCTCCCGACCCGCCCGTCCACCGTCTCTCTACACCCGTCCAAACGCCCACCTGGCCATCCATCCCCGGCATTGCTCTTCGTGACTGGGGCGCTGTTGGGCCCTTGATTTCCGAGCCTGATGCCCATCGCGTCCACTCTCCACGGTGCTTCCCTGCCAGAGCCCCCGGGGTCCCTCGGGTTCCTCCCCTGCGGGCGCCTCCGCGGAAGCCATCAGGCTGACCCCCTGGCACGACCTGGGTGACTCTCCAGCCCTCTGCCCTCTTCTTCCCAAGCAGGCAGCGTTCCCAGGGGGTCCAGCACTCTGGCTGTGACGCGGGACGTGCCCGCCGGCAGCCCCGTGAGCCGGGCACCATCTGCTCGGCACCTCCCGGACTCCACAAGGTTGGAACTAGAGAGCACGGCAGGAAATGAGCCGAGCCGGGGCCCTGGGCCCAGGAGGGGACACGCCCCCGGGCGCAGCAGCCCACAGCTGGCTGGCCAGGCAGCGGGTGGCCACCTCAGTGCCGCGGGCCCAGCCCCACAGCCAGCCGGGGACCTGGCCTGCCCCTGCCTTGGCATCACCCCTGCGACGACGGCGTCATCCCGGCAGGTGGGCTCACTTCCGGGGGTGCCCGAGTCAGTGTCTGCGTCTGGCCAGCTCGGCGTCCAGCCTGGGCGCATGGGCTGCATGCGGTGGGCTGTGCACCTACCCCGTGTCCCCTGCTCAGCCTCGTTGGCATCACGTGGTCCTGCCTCCGCGTCACCGCCTTCGTCTGTATCGGCGTCACCGGTCTCTCATGCAGGCGTCTCCCGCGGCGTCCCGAGCTGCCCCTCCCGCGGTTCTCCCTCGGGGTCCCCAGCGGCTGTCGGCCCCGACTCCAGACTTGGCGGCTGCAGAGCTGTCCCGGGTACGTTGGTTCCGTGGGGATGTGTGGGGTCCCCATGTGGCCGTTCCCTCCCACTGGCCTCTGTCTCCGCGCCTGGTGGGCTGTGCTGGCGGCCGCGTGCTCCCGTGGTAGTTGGTGTGACTCGCCTTGACTCTCCTCCTGTAGCCTGCGGGGGTGGGCAGGGCACGGCCGGCTCGGGGCCTCCCTGCGGTGCCCACGCCTGCCCTGCCCAGCCTGGCCCCGCCCTGGTGCACGCGGGGAAGGACGCTGGCATGGGCTCTGCGTGCGGCGTGCTGCGTGCTGCTCTGATCTTTCCCTCGGCTCGCAGACGCGGGTCCTCCTGGGGGCTGCGCGCTTCGGACCTCACTGTCTGGGAGGAGGCTCTATCGGCGGCAGGCGGGAGGACGCGTGTAGCCGCTGACCTGCAGCGTGGCCGCCTGGCCTCATGTGGGACCAGCCCAGCCCGGGGCCTGCCAGGAGTGGATCAGAGTTGGCTCACGAGGGTGGCTTGAGGGCGTGACCCAGCCCTCAGCAGCGCCACGTGGGCTCGTCCTGGTGCAACTTTGTCCGTGTCCAGGCGCAGCGTGTGGGCCCAGCGGGGTCACCTGTGTCTGTGCGCAGCGTGTGGGCTCAGCGGGGCTGGCTGTTGGCCTCGTTCACAGGAGGGTGCTCTACTGTCTGTGGGGGGGCCACTGCCTGGCCCCCCAAAAGCCAGCGAGAACCTCCTCAGACCGCACAGGGCCCCAGACGCCCCTTCTAGAGCCGGGAGCCTCGTGCGACCCCTCCGGTGCCTGGCCCTACCCCACGCCAGCGGGATGGACCAGGCGAGGCCAGGGGTAGTGGCCTGGTCACTGGCTCACCCCGGGGCGTCTGGCCAGAGCACACACCGCGTCCACAGACGTCGCCCCAGCAGAGCCCAGCTCTGGGCGGTGTTCCTCTGCCAGCTGGACACGTGCACTCTCAGGCCTCCTGCCCCTCTGAAGGCCCCGGGATGGCCGCCTGCTGGACAGGGAGGAGCTGCCCGGCGGGATCCCGGCGCCTCCCACAGGGAGACGCGGCTTCCATGCCAGCGGCACTTGACAGGGTGTGTTTCAGCCTAACACACTCGTCTCAGGCTGCAAAATAATTTGACTTTTTGTCAAATGGTCCAAACAGTCTCGCTGCTCTGAGTGGCACTGCCTGTCACAGCGGAACCGGAGCCAGCGGCAGCGTGCAGTGAGCCCCCCCCAACGCACCCCCTGCCCCCGCGGCTCACAGAGAGGCCCCGCCAGCACCCACCCCTGCTCCAGGCCCCGGCTCAGGGGCCACACCCAGCTGGGAAGGCCCAGAGCCAGCGAGGGGCCCCCACACCACAGCTGGGGGCTGACGCCGGGCTGGAGCCCACTCGCCCTCCTGAGCCTGCACCTGCTCTCCTCTGCGCACAGCTCCCCTGCACCCGCTCTGTCCCCCTCCCCTGCACCCTCTCCCCTGCACCTCATTTTCTCCCCTGCTACTGAGGCCCACCCTGCCCCCCCGTTGCCCCTGGCAGGTTTCCGTGTCACACGCAGCTAGTTGTGGCTGCAGGCAGCCGGGTCTGCAGTGACTGGTGGCCCCCAAGCCAGCAGCGCCCCGAGATGTGGCCAGAGCAGCAGGTGCAGGACTGTGGCCTCGAGCTCGGCGAGACTGGACACTCACGGGAGCACTGGGGTGACCTGCACTTGCAGTGGCCGCTCGCTCGTGCAGGAGGCCTGGGGAGGGGGACGGGGACAGGGCAGAGCCGGGTCACATGCTGGGCCTCAGGGTCTCCGTCCTCAAAGGCTCTGAGAGCGGGTGGAGGAGGAACCGCTCAGCTGCCCGCTGTGTGGTGGCCACTGTTTCTAGGAGACCCATGTACTGACCGTCTCCCTTGTGTTGACCGTGTTCCCTCGTACTGACTGTCTCCCTCATACTGGCCTGCCTGCAGCATTTTATTTTCACGAGGAGACTTTGTTGCCTCGGTTAGGCGGGGAGGGGGTCCCCGGAAGGGGCTCTGGGCTCCTGAATGTCCTCCTGGCCTAAGCCCTGTTGGGGGCACCAGGGAGGGCTCAGTGTGGGCAGCCGGCACGTGGCCACCAGGACAGGGACGGGGAAGTGAAACTGTTTGTTTGCGGGGCCCCAGGGCCCCCTGCCCCTTGCCCCTGCCTGGCCTCCCCTGACCAGGCTCAGCTGGGCCCAGCACCCCTCACAGCCTCCCCTCCGGGGTCTTCTGACCCCACCTAGGGCGGGGGGGGAACGGAGGCCAAGGAAATCCCCCTGAAACTTGCTTTAACGGTGACGCTTGTTGCCGGGAGAAAAGTTCCATAAAAATGAAGAACTTGAGCATGAAAATTCTGCTGTTGGGGCTGGAGCAGTAGCACAGTGGGTAGGGCGTTTGCCTTGCATGCGGCCGACCCGGGTTCGATTCCCAGCATCCCATATGGCCCCTGAGCATTGCCAGGAGTCATTCCTGAGTGCAAAACCAGGAGTAACCCCTGAGCATCGCCAGGTGTGACCCAAAAAGCAAAAAAAAAAAAAAATTCTGCTGTTAATATTTCTGTCTGTGTTTGGCTTTCCAGCATCTGTTAATCGACAAAGTGAAATTAGACCAACCCAGCTGGTGACTCCCCATGGAGTGAACCCTCATGCAGGTTGTGTGTGTGTGTGTGTGTGTGTGTGTGTGTGTATGCCCTTGTGCCGTGCAAACCCTCATTTATGTGACCTCACACTGGGTGGACTCTTGCGCCGTGTCCTGGTCCCCTGATGTCCCTGCCCTGTGCCAGAGGCGTGGACACTCTGGCCCTGAGAGCACATAGGCTCCCTCTGCCGCCCTCTCTGAGGGGCACATGGGCAGCCTCGACCCCGGCTCACGTGAGGACTGTCCACTCCCAGAGGGAGAATGTGGCCTTACCATTATGTCAGGGCCACCTTAGAACCTTCTGGAAACAAGGCTGGTCTCAGCCCCCCAGGCAGGCAGCGGAGCAGGACCCAGCCAGCGGAAGCAGAGCTGGTGGCCGGGGGCCCCCGGGACCCTGTTCTGTCCCTGCGCCGGGTCAGTTTGTACCCCTACTCACCCCTCCTTCCCCACCTCTGCGGCAACACAGACACGCACTTGGACTGTCTTCTCCACACTGACCCCCGGGAGCTGCCCAAGGTGGCCACTGAATGTGGGTTTATTTGGTCAAAGAACTGGGGGGATTGAGCCGTCACACCCGTGTTCTCTCCCTCTCCCGTAGTACAGACCCCTCATCCTAGAGCCATGGAGTGTCCACCCCAGGCCGCCGAGTGTCCACCACCCCACCAGCCACCGAGCGTCCACCCCCGACCACTGAGCATCCACCCCCATCACTGAACGTCCACCCTGTGTTTTCCGAGCAGGCGCGGCATGGCCACGGGAGCCAGGTCCACCCGGGGACCCGCAGGCCCTGGACATGCCCTCCGGTGTCCTGGAGCCGAGGCCCTGGCCCGTCTCACCGGGGACCGTGACTGCAACAACCGTCTCCAGAGGGACAGGAGGGAGACGAGCTTCTCGGCGCTGTTTATTTTTAGTCCTGGTGGGAAGCGGGAGCCGCGCGGAGGGCCGGGGGCGGCTCACGGGAGGGGGAGGCTGGGGCGCGAGCCAGGCGGGGGCTGTCCTGGACGGAGGAAGGGACAGGAGGGGACGGGCAGAGTCCTCGGGCTGGGGAGGGACGGGCAGTGGGGGGTGGCGGGGCAGCTCCCGCGTGGGTCGCTCCGGACAGTGGGAGAGGCCGTCCCAGGACTGGCCGGTGCCTGGGTGTCCCCTGCCGGCCCCAGTCGCCCGGGTCAGAGCCGAGCCCATGGGTCTCTGGGGCAGCGACACTGAGGGGTGGGGGGTGGGGAGGGGCCCTGGCGGGTGCGGGTTCCCCAGCCCCAGTGCTGGTTCCCAGGCTCGGGGCAGGTGAGACTCCACGGAGGGGGGCGGGGGGCCCTGCACCCACAATGCGTGTGCGCCCCCTGGAGTCCTGGCGGCCTTGCTGAAGGGGGTGGGCGGGGTGCACGCGTGTGTGCACTGGGCACACGTCTCAGCCGTCTTGCCCAAGACACACGGTCAGGGTGAGCCGGGGTCAGCCCCCCACCCCGCGGGACTGAGCAGGAGTGTCCTTGCGCCCCCGAGTCAGGGCTGAGAGGCGGAGCCGCACCCCTGCAAGGCGCCTTCCAGACCTTGTGCCGAAGGCACCGGCCCTCCGAGTTCCGGATGCTCCAGGGCAAGAGGATTTGCTGCGCCGCGTCAGGGTGAATGACGGAGAGGGTCTCGCCTGGGCGCTGTGGCAGGGCGCATTTCAGGGCTTCCTAAATATAGCTTTATTTTAGAAACTCTGCAGCCTTAAGTCAAGATAAAGAGGTTTCTGTCAAAATTAAGTGGCGTGTCGGTTTCAACGAGCAACTGAGAATGAGCGCGGGGGAGGCTGCTCCTCGCGTGACGAGACGGCCCACCCAGGCGGCCGGGCCAAGACGCTGCTGCCCCCGGCTGTGGCCAGCACTGTGGGATCCTCCCATGTTGTCTCTGGGTCCCGCCGTGTCTCTGGGTCCTGCGCATCTCTGGGTCCTGCGCGTCTCTGCGTCCCGCTGTGTCTCTGGGTCCCACCGTGTCTCTGGGTCCTGCATGCCTCTGGGTCCTGTGTGTCTCTCGGTCCTGCCGTGTCTCTCGGCCCTGCCATGTCTCTGGGTCCTGCCAAGTCTCTGGGTCCTGCGTGTCTCTGGGGCCAGCGTGTCTCTGGGTCCCCCTGTGTCTCTCGGTCCTGTCGTGTCTCTCAGTCCCACCATGTCTCTGGGTCCCAGAGTGTCTCTGGGTCCTGCATATCTCTGGGTCCTGCGGTGTCCCGGGTTCCCTCCTGCCGGGTCCAGCATGTGTCTTCCTTCACGGCACTCCCGACCAGTGCAGCACCCATGGGAGCTGAGCCCGTGTGCTCTTCCCGCCAGCCACAGCAGCTCCCCTGGGCGCCTCACTTTATTGGGGTGCTGGGGCAGCTTCACCTTCTGCCGCTGGGCATGTCTCGCTCTGCTCATGGGGTCTGGAGTGAGCCGCGTGGGTTCAGAATCAGGCGTGTGAGGAGGCCCTGGAACGAGCCGGAGGCTCGGAACGAGATTCTCCCACCTGAGATCAACCCGCGACCTCCACACACGTCCAGGCAGGGATGACCTCAGTGCAGAGCCCGGGGCATGGCACGGCCTTCCCGAGGGTAACGCCACCCACGGCTCCAGAGACCTCTCTGAGGCGAGGGTGGGCCCCGGGACCTCTCTGAGGCGAGCATGGGGCCCGGGGGCCCTCCTGAGGCGAGTGTGGGCCCTGGGGACTCTTCCCGAGGCGAGTGTGGGCCCCGGGGACCCTCCTGAGGCCGTCATGGTCAGCGACCTTCCTGAGGGTCATCTGGGCCTGAGCGAAGCTTCTGGAGGAATCTCGCGGTGGGAGCTCTGCCCTCCGGCGGCCTTTTCACGGGCATCAGATATGCAGAGGGCTGTAATCAATGGGAGTCTTAATAAAGCCGGTAATAAAATGGATTATTCAGGTAATGCTGCTTTATTACAGTCTCATTATGATTATAGAATCCTGATTAAAATCTGAATCAAAGATGAATTTCTCACTGGAGGGCCTCTCGCGGGGCTGCAGTAAACCCCGTGCCACCTGCCTGGGCTCTGCGGCCCCACGTGGGCGGGTGCTGGGCTCTGGAATGTGCCTGTCGGTGGCTCTAGTATGTCCCGTCTCCCACGACCCCGCGCAAATGTGCCAGCCTGGTGGGTTACAGAGGGGGCAGTACGGAACGGTGCGGAGAGGGCAGGGTGGACCCAGACCAGCCGCAGGTGGGGGTGACGCGAGGCCAACTGGAAAGGGATCTCAGGACTCAGCGCCCTCTGCATCAGGGTGATGGGGCCACACACAGCGGGGTAGGTGGGGTCAGGGGTCAGAGGCAGCAGCGGGGGGCAGGGCAGGGGTCAGACGCAGCGGGGGAGGTGGGGCCAGGGGTCAGATGCCGTCTGGGGTGGGGGTGGGCTCCCGTACAGTGCTCTCCCAGAATCAGCTGGATTTCGGGGTCTGGTCCCATCCCGGCCGTGAGCAGCTGTGGCAGGGGGAGGAGGACGTGTGTGGTCCTGGGCCGCCAGGGGACCGTCCCACTCCCGTCCCACTGTTCTGCCCTGCACACTCCTCTCAGAATGCTCCAGAGGGTCAGCTGCTCAGGCCCCTCCTGTCCACTGCCCTCACGGGGGTCAGACACAGCCAGAGGGAGAGAGTGGGGGAGGGGGAAGGAGCGAGAGAGGAAGGGGAGAGGGAGCAGGGGGGCTGCCCCCCACACACACCCCTGCAGAGCCCAGTCCTCAGCGGGGAGGGGGGAGGACAGGTGGGAGGGGGGAGGTGAGTTCAGAGCCATGCGGCGCCCCAGACTCCACAGCCCTGGAGTGTGGCCGCTCCTGAGACACTGTCCCCAGCACCCAGTCACTGTCACCACAGGACACATTGTCTCCATCGTGAGTCAGTCACCATCGCCACGAGATACATTGTCGCCATCGTGACACAATAGTCACATCAGACACCTTGTCCAGTCCTGGGACAGTCACCCTTCAGGACTCATTGTCACAGTGCAAGCCTGGGTTACCCTCAGATGTGGCCATCTGTCTCAGGACACTTGTCACCATTACCATGGGGCATTTGTCGCCTGTCAGTGTCACAGGAGACGAGTTGCTGCGTGTCCCTGAAGGGCCGCCAGCCTGCATGTGGGTGCTCCTGTGCAGTGCTCCATCTGGGGGCGTGGCCAGTGGGTCAGGTGCCATGTCTGCCCCCCCCATGGGCCTGACCCCTGTGTGGGACCCTGAGGCAGGAAGCTCCGAGTGGGCTGGCCCCGCCTGCACTCACGCACTTTCAGTGTTTTTCATTTTCTTAATTTTAACCCGTGACTTACCAAGCTGCTCGTGATACGGTCAAATGTCCACCAGTGTCCCCAGTGTCCCTTCTCCCCTCCCGCCCCCAGGAGCACAACTGGTTTGGGGCCGCTGCTTTGGCCCCGGGGGTATCCTAGGAGCGGGCCCCGGGGCTTTCGAGGAATTCCCTAACCCACACGTTGGTGCACGTGGGCAGCTCTGCCCACACGGGCACACGGGCCAACACTCGTTCCTCTGTGGATAGAATGTCACTGTGGCCACATGACCCCACGTCACACCCACATGCCTGAGACTGGACACTCCCTCTCCCCCCTGGCCTCTTCCAGTCCACGCCCCCCACGCCCCCAGCCAAGCTCCAGATATCCCTTTGGGGTGCCCCTTGGGGCCACAGCAGTCCCCAGTGGGCCGGAGGGCAGGGCCTTCCCTCCGAGATGCTGCCTGGGACCAGCCACCGTGGCGGGGATGTGACCGGCCAGGAGTGTCCTGCAGACACGTGTGTGCACCCATGTCTGTGCTTGTCCACGCGTGAAGGCCTGTTTGCGGGCCCAGCATCCTTAGCGGGAGACTGCCGGGCTGTCTGCAGGGGGTGGGGGGTGGGCGCTGAGCCCGTGCTGTGGCCCTGGCCCTGAGCGGCAGTCGGAGACCCGCAGGGACCTGCAGCTGGTGGGGTGATGTCCCCACGGCTCCCGTCCTCAGGGTGCCCGGGGCCAGAAGGAGGTCGGCGGCAGGACCCTGGGGAGGAGGCTGGAGGGGCAGGCGGCCCGCAGCATCGTGGGCAGCAAGTCGAGGGAACCAGAGTCTGCGGCTGGGGGGCCGGGCACAGGTGGGGCCACATGCGTAGAGAAAGACCCGGTGGGGTGAAGGGTCGCTGAGTCTTGTTCCCTGACTTTGTGTCTGTCTTGTGCACACACACACACACACACACACACACACACACGCACGCAAACATGTACATACGCACAGATGTGTACGCACACGCACACATACACATGGATGCACGTGCACACGTTTGCGTGTGCACCTGCATGCACACGCATGACACGCTTCTTTTCCTCCCCACCTTTTCGCCTCTCGCAGCTGAGCACTGTCTGGGGATCCTGCGCCAGCGGGGGCGCTGGGGTTTCTCCCGAGGGCCAGGATCCGTAATACCCTCAACCACACTTTCCGTGCACGGGGTCCCAACCCCCCCACCCCACCGGCCGCCCCCTCCGCCAGCGGCCCCGCCCCCGCCCCTGCTCTGCTCTGCCGACCACGTTCCCGGAGCCAAAGCGTTGGCCGTTTGCGGCCTCTCGCCGTGGCTCTTTGTGTCCCGCGTACGAGAGCTTTATCGCGGCAGGGGCTCCGTGTGCATGCAGTCAAGCTAAACTCCTGAAATCCCAGAAGACGATAAATCAGAGATAAGCGGCAAAAGTTTTTTCAAAAACTGTATGTCTGTAAAGGTATACAGATTTTAAAAATTAATAGTTCGGATCGTTTTATGCTCCTTCATTTTGGACTTGCATGAAATAGATAAGCCTGCAGATAGGTGATTTAGTCAGTGTGGGAAGAGAGAAATTTCAAAGATTTGAAGGAAAATCTGAGCAGGCCTACGAAAGTATAAACGTTTGCCTTAGCCTTGAAAGGGAATGTTGGTTTTCCGCTCGGAACTGTTATGCGATAGATAATGCTAAGTATAATGCGTTGATAAGTGAAAGGATTGTGGCAGGATCCCCTATGGACGCAGACGCACCGCCTGAGTAGACAGCACCGTCGATGTAAGTGGGCGGCGGTTCTTGGCTGGGACCATCGAGAGGCCTCGGCCAGCGGGGTCAGCCGTCCCTCCTGGGTCCCGCGAGCAAGGCCAGGTCCAGGCCCACTGCCGAGGAGTTCACCTTCTGAAGTGCTCCTTCAGCGACTTAACGAGCTGCTCTTACGGCTGTGAGTTCCAGGCCTCTGCCTGTCCGTGGGCTTTGTGTTCACCTCCAAGCCAGTGACCGTCTGGCCGGACGGAGCGTCCTGGTGGCTGCCTGTCCCCCAAGTCTGCTCTCTCCCTTCGCGCCCTCCAGCCTGTGGGTCATGTCTGTGCTGTACCGGTCTGACGGCATCTCCGCACCCCTGCTCTGTCCCTGTCTTTGGCGTCTGCCATTCTGGGCTTGGGTGTTTGGGAGTTTTGTTGGGGGCAGTTTCCGCTGGAACCCTGCAGGTCTCGGCTGCCTCCGGGGTCCCATGCTCCCCAGTCCTGCGAGGTTCCTCTCTGGGGCCCTTCACCTCGTGGCCCTCCATTGAGCTCTTCCTGTCCCCGGAGTCGCCGTGATCCTCCTGTCGTCCCTCCTGCCTTCACCCCACGGCTCTGTGGCGAGCTGTTGGTTTCCTTCTGTCCTCCCAAGTGCTCACCTCGTCCCAGGGCTTCTTCACCCTGTCTCAGAGCTCCGGGCTCTCCTCAGCTGCCCTTCCTGCACTCACCCCTGCACGCATACCCCTACACACACCTCTACACACACAGCCCTACACTCACCCCTGCACACACCCTTACAGTCACCGCGGCGCACACACCCCTACACTCATCCCTACACACTGACCCCTGTGCACACACTGCACATACAGCTCTGAGTTCTCTCTCTGCACCCACCCCCCACTTGTCCGGGGTGAAGGCGCCCCACAGTCCTTGCATGGCCCCCATGCCCTCTGGCCATTGGCCCGTCCTGCCCTGGAGGCAGCCCCTGTGCGTCAGACAGGATGGACATGAGGACTCCTGAAGGCCCAGGCCCACCCTGGCTCCCGGGTCACCAGTGGGCACTTCCTGCTGTGCCGTGCTGTGCCGCCCCCACGGGCCCTCGACTCAGTGGTTTGGTTTGGTGGGGAGGGGGCGTTGGGTTGGGCGCCACACCCAGTGGTGCTCAGGATTCGCTCCTGGTGGGGCTCAGGGGCCGAACCCAGATGCGTCTGGGCTGTGCCTGGGGCCCCCTCGGCTTCCTGGTCGGGGGCGCGGGGTCCAAGCTACCTCCCGCACGTGTTGCTGCTGGTTCCGTCTCTTCCCCCCGGGGAGAGCAGGAGGGAGGCGCAGCTCGGAGTTTTCCCGAGGGTCCCCAGAAGCACAGCGGGTCCCTGCAGAGCCCCGCGCGCTGAGGCCGCTTCGGTGTTTATGGCACGACAACGGCAGGTGAGCCGCACGCGTGCTCGCAACCAGGAGGAGCTTTCCGCGGCTTCTAGAATAAATAGTAATTAAGTCCCATGCGCTGTGACAGTGGAATTGCTTCCGAGAGCAGCCCTTCCACCATAATTGCCGAGAGACCCACGTTTCTATAAACACGAGGTAACTTTATCCGTCGTTTGTATCAACGCCGTGTGGGACGGCTGCCGGGGCCTCATAGCTCATGGTGTCGGCGACAGCCGGAGGTCATGACTGAAGTCGGACGCCTGTGGTCCCGCCAGCTTGCTCCGCCGAGCCCTGGGAGGCCTCGGGGGGTGCTGAGCACCTGCGGAACGTTCCAGAAGCAAACCCTCGTGCCTGGCTGTGCCGTCAGTGGCCTGCCCATGTCCCCTGCCACCACGGCCTCCGGAAAGCACTTTGCTGCCTGCCTGGCCTTGGCCCGGGGCTGTGGGTGTCCCTTTGTGTGGCTCATCACTGAGTGAGACACCGGCTCCCTGGGCTTGTCGGCGGACACAGGCTGTTGGGGGTCACGGCCGCACGAGGGGCTCACTGTGGGGTCCCCACAGCCCCAAGACAGCAGGAGAGGGCTCAGGTTTGTGTTTCTTTGTTTCTGGGGAGCTGCTCCCAGGCCAGTGCTCGGGGATTGGTCCTGGTCCAGTGCTCGGGGCACTGCGAGGGGCCGGGCCGGAAGCAGACCCCGTGCGCCAGTGACCGAGCTCACCAGCACCGCTCGTGGTCCGGCCTCGTGGGCTGTTGGCTTCTGGTGGCGCGTGTGGGGCCTGAGGGGCACACCAGCACCTGCCCGCAGCCCAGCCCAGAGCGAGGGACGATGTCGGAAGCAGCCACGTCAGGAGATGCTGGCACTGCCCACGGCTCTGCCGTCCCCAGGGCACTCGGCGAGGACGCCACCGCAGCCCGTGCTGACCCTCTGCTCCTTCCCTTGCAGTCAAGTTCAGCAGCTGCTCGGGGCCCGCAGGGACGCAGTATGAGACCAGCAGCGAGGACTTCAAGGTCGAGGCGGACGGGACGGTCTTCGCTGCCCGGGAGCTGCGGGTCCCCTCGGGGCAGGTGGTGTTCACCGTGACGGCCTGGGACGCCCTGACAGCCGAGCGCTGGGACACGGTGGTGCGGCTGCTGGTGGCCGCCCCCTCCACACGCTCCGGACACAAGGTAGGCCTGGTCGCACGTGGCACTGCCCGCCTCAAGCACAGCCCCGCCGGGCTCTGAGGGCCGGAAGCGAGCAGGAGGGGCGCTCTCGCTTCGAGCCCACCTCAGCACGCAGTAGCGCAGGCAGTGGGAGCGTCTGGGCCAGGCTGGAGCCCAGAGAGGAGCCAGCAGCGTCGCTGGACTGAAAAGGGCAGGGAACTCAGTGCTGCCAAGCTGCATGTGGGCTGTTGGCCAGACAGGCTGCAGGGCCCAGGGTTAAAGGGTCAAGCTCTCACTAGCTCAGGCGCTCCGTGGCCACGGAGTTAAACCCTCACCAACTCCCGGGGGCTCCCGGGATTAAACGTTTCTTCACCAGCTCCCGTGGCCACAGGGTTAAACCCTCACCAGCTCTCATGGCCGAGGGGTTAAACCCTCATCAGCTCCCGTGGCCACGGGGTTACACGTTTCCTCACCACCTCCTGTGGCCGCGGGGTTAAATCCTCACCTTTCTCCGGGAGCATTTGCACAGCAGGTGCCCCAAGGCCCAACCTTGGGGAATGGGCCATTGTGTCTCGTCCTAAATGAGTTGGGTGGGAGAGAGAGGTGGTGCTTCGGTGGTGAGCAGGACAGGGACCCTGAGAGCCCACACAGGCCCAGGGCCCCATGGACAGGAGACCTGGACCAGCCACCTGGGGACAGCCAGACCCTTGTCCCATGCAGGAGCCTCTTCCGGCTCAGACATGGAGTTCCCGGAAAGGTGCCAGGAGAGCACTGTGCCCCAGAGCAGCCACAGTAGAGCCGGTGCTGCTGCTCTGACCCCAGCCAGCACAGAGTGTGACCAACTCGTGTGCACACACACATGCAGACACATGCAGACACATACATGCGAGCACACATGCACAGACACATATGCACATGTGCATACACACGCACACATATGAATACACACGTGCACACACAGACACACATGCATGCACACATGCATGTACATGTGCAGACACATGCACACGTATACATACACGCATACACACTGACACACATACGCATACATGTACCACGTGCACGCACGTGCAGACACTTGCACAGATATACACACCTATGCATGCATGCACTCAGTCTTAGCCCTTGCACGTGCACACGTACACGCATACACACACATGCCCGGGCACACACACTCAGACTCAGCCGTGCACGCACCTCCAGTCTGCTGCTGCCTGACGTGTGCCCCTCTGTGGATGCTGAGCAGCCGAGGACACACTGGGACACTTGGTCCCAGTGGTCTCATTCCCGAAGGCTGCACTCGAGGGGCCCTTCCCGCTCGGACCTGCGCACTGGGGAGGAGACGCCCGTGGACGGGGCCAGGCCAGAGTCCTGCTAACGTGG
Source organism: Sorex palustris (assembly GCA_028565675.1). Taxonomy (NCBI): domain Eukaryota; kingdom Metazoa; phylum Chordata; class Mammalia; order Eulipotyphla; family Soricidae; genus Sorex; species Sorex palustris. Next base: position 225 of record JAOXYA010498309.1, on the reverse strand, counting down.
GGGAGAAAGACCACGCTCGGTCAGCGGAGACTCGCTGAGAAATAAGGCGGCAGCCAGGGTCTGGGGTCGGGCCTTCCGCGCCCAAGTCATGCCTACGTTGGCCTGGGAAAGCCGTGGCCAGACGCAGCATCGGGAGGGACGTGAAGGCGTAATGCGATTTGGAGATGACCCCTGGACTAGAGCCGTTACCCACTGGATTCCACAGGACGTCAAAAGATGGCGTTG
>JAOXYA010498291.1:0-14761 GCA_028565675.1 Sorex palustris | reverse complement strand
GCATTGTCGGGTGTGACCCAAAAAGCAAAAAAAAAAAAAAAAAAAAAGGAAAGGAGGTGTGTTTGTGTGCAGGTGTAGATGTGAATATAAGTGAGTAGGGGTAAGTGAGCGTATGTGAGGTGCTATGTGCAAGGTGCCTCTGTATGTGTGCGTGTGTGTGTGTGCGTGTGTGTGTGTGCATGTGCATGTGTGTTGTGCATGTGTTTGCCTGTGTGCATGTGTGTGCGTGTGCATGTGTGTTGTGCGTGTGTTTGCCTGTGTGCATGTGTGTGCGTGTGCATGTGTGTTGTGCGTGTCTGTGCCTGTGTGCATGTGTGTGCGCGTGCATGTGTGTGTGTGTGTGTCCAGCACTGACCAGCTTGCTGGCCCTCTCCACGCTCTCACTAAGCCCCCACCCTCGGCCCGATAGGGCATTCTCACCTCCATATGGAGCAACAACATGCAGACATGAAGACTTTCGCAGCCGCCCAGGGCAGGCCAGCTGGGATTCAGCCCCGAGGGAGCCCAGTCTGTTCTGCCTGCTTCCCTGCTGGGGGTCGCTGCTCTGGATCAACAGGTTTGGCCCAGGATGCACCAGGCGCTCCGAAGGTGAAGGGCATGTATGCAGTGTTGCCATGTTCCCTTCTGAAACCGAAAACACCTGCCAAAGTGCAGGGCCCACAGTGGCCCCAGGGCCAGTGGGTCTCAGTGAAGACCAGGTGCTGCCCCAGCTGCCCAAGCCCTTAGCGAGAGGGGAGCAATGGACACACACTCCTCCTGGATGTGCACCACCCCCGCCTCAGGGGGTCCGAGAGCCCCTTCTCCCACCTTGCTTCCCTGCTCCTCTGTGAGCCCCTGCTCAGGAGGACCCGGAAGAACAGTTGTGTCAGGGCAGGGGGCTGAGAGGCAGGGCCAGAGAGGGTCACTGAGAGCCCCGGAGTGAGAATTCCAGGGACAGGGACCAACGCAGGAATAAGGAATACTTTTTTTTTCTTTTTGGGTCACACCCAGCGATGCACAGGGCAAATTCCTGGCTCGTGGACTCAGGAATTACTTCTGGTAGTGCTCGGGGGACCATATGGGATGCTGGGAATTGAACTCGGGTTGGCCGCGTGCAAGGCAAACGCCCTACCTGCTGTGCTATCGCTCCAGCCCCTAAGGGAGACTCTTATGGCAATTCTTTCCCTCCCTCCCTCCTCCTTCCTTCCTTCCCTCCCTTCCTCCAACCCTCCCTCCCTCCTTCCTTCCTTCCCTCCTTTGTACTCAGGAATCACTGCTCTTGGGGCACAGAGACCAATCCCAGGCTGGCTGTGTGCAAGGCACGTGCTCTGTCTGTTGTGCTGACTCTCTGGGCCGTGCTCAGCACCTGAGTCACCGTCCCTCTTTCATTGGTCAGGAGGCTCAACCTGGCAATCCAGCGGGGGACAGAGGAGAATGGCAGCACTGCTGACCCTGAGGGTATACAGGCAGGAGCATGATCAGTGGGGGTGGGGTGGGGGTCCTAGGGAACCCCGTATCTTGCTCAGGGTTTCTCCAGGCTTGGTGTGGAGACCCTCAAGGGCCCTTCTCCAAAGGGAGATGACTCCTGACTCACCAATGATCTCTGGTCCACATGGCATGGTTCTAAAAGATAGCTTGGGCCTGAGCAATAGCACAGAAGACAGGGCACCCCATATGGTCCCCTGAGCCTCACCAGGATTGATCCCTGAGCGCAGAGCCAGAAGTAAGCCCTGAGCACTGCTGGCTGTGGCTCCTCAGGCCCCAATGAAAAGTTTGCTTGACCCAATCAAACTCCTCTCTCATGAGCCTGAGCCCGGGGCTGGAGGAGGCTCCCCGGGCTGAGTCAAGGCTCCATCCTCAGCACTAGCTGAGAGCAGCCCCTGAAAACCACTGGTGTGACCTAAAACCAACACAACCAGACAAAAATTTTGAAGGCAGGCTGGAGTAAAAGTACAGCAGGTAGGGTATTACTCCTGGTTCTGAACTTACAGATGGTGGAGCTCAGGGCATCATGTGGAGATCTGGAGATCAAACCAGGTTGACCACATGCAAAGTAAGTGCCAAATCCACTGAACTCTCTCTCTACATGTGGCTGGCCTGGGTTTGAACCTCAGCACCCCTTATGGTCCCCCGAGCACTGTCAGAAGTGATTCCTAAGTGCAGAGCCAGGAATAAGCCCTGTGCATTGCCGGGTGTGGCCCCCAAACACAAAAAAGCAAATAAAATTTTGGGGGTGTGGGGCCTAGAGTGTGTGAGGGCCTGAGCTTGATCCTGCCACCATGGAAGAAAAGATAAAAGAAAGAGGAAAGGAAAGGAAAGAAGCAAGAACAGCAAGAAAGGAGAGAGGTCAAAAGCAGTGTTAGGGGTCAGAGCAATAGTACAGAAGGGGAGGGCGTTTCCCTTTCATGTGTCCAACCCAAGTTCAATCGCTGGAATCCCATGTCGTCCCCAAGCACTGCCAGGAGTGATTTTTGAGTACAGAGCCACGAATAACCCCTGAGTAATTAGTGGGGGTATTCAAAAACCAACAGGTGGGGGGAAGTAATTTTTAAACTGAGCCCTTCCCCATGCACTGTATCTCCACATGCCTGACCCTCTCGGCTCTGGCTCTTGCTCACAGACTTAGGGGAAACTGGCCAAACAGCTCAGGCATGAGCCCGCTTGCCTACATGCAAGGCAAGTGCTTTACCCCCTGTACTATCTCTCCTGGAGATATTGCGGGAGCGATAGCACAGTGGGTAGGGTGTTTGCTTGCATACGGCCAACCCGGGTTCGATTCCTCTGTCCCTCTTGGAGAGCCTGGCAAGCTACCGAGAGTATCTCGCCCACATGGCAAAGCCTGGAAAGCTCCCCATGGCATATTCGATATGCCAAAACAGTAACAACAAGTCTCGCAATGCCCACTCGAGCAAATCGATGAACAATGGGAGGATAGTGCCACAGTGCTACGATCTCTCCACCCTCAGATTTGTGGTGAAGACTCTGAGGTGGCTGAAGTGGGGGTCTAAGCTAGGAGATGGCACCTGCCCATGGTTTGCACCCTGTAACGGAATCCAGGGCCCTCCCTTCTAGCCCCACATGCTCCACGCTCCCTCTGCTCTGAGTCCTCCAAACAGTGCTAGGGGGCTCCAGGGCTGCCCTCAGCAGTACATGGATGACTACATGGTGCCTGGAGTAGAACCCAGGGCTCTGGCAGGCATGTGCTCCAGCCCTTTGCGTCATCTTTCAGGCCTTCCACACAATTCATCCTGTTTTTGGTTTTGGGGGCATGCTGGTGGTGATGAGTGCTTACTCCTGGCTCTGCATTCACACTCCTGGAGGGGCTTGGGGGACCATATGAGATGCTGGGGATCAAACCCGGGTTGGCCTGGTGCAAGGCAAGTGCCCTACTAATTGTACTATCATTCCACATATTTTGGTGGAGTTTTTTTTTTTTTTGTTTAGTTTTTTGGTTCACTCACACAGAGATGCTCAGGTACTATTCCTGGCTCTGAACTCAGGAATCACTCCCGGCAGAGCTCAGGAGACCGTATGGAGTGCAGGTGAGTGGCGTGCAAGGCAAGTATTTTACCTACTGTGCACTCACTTTGACCATTGTTCTTTGTTTTGTTTTTGGGATTTGGGCCATACCCAGAAGTACTCAGGATTTACTCTTGGCTCTGTGCTCAGGGATCACTCCAGCTGAGACTTGGAGGACTATATACAATGCCAGGGACCAAATCTGGGTTGACTGCAGAAGGCAAGCACCCTACCCACTATATAAGCTCTCCGTTTTCCTGGAAAAGATTTTTCTTTTGAGATCACACTCAGTGGGTTACTCAGGGTTTACTCCTGCCTCTGCACACTCAGAAATTTGTTCTGGCACTGCTCAGGGATGCTGGGGATCAAATCCGAATTGGCCACGTGCAAGGCAAACGCCCTCCCCACTGTACTATCTATCACTCTGGCCTCAAGGTCCCTCATCTCTCAGAAAGAAACCATGAGGCCCAGCCCTGGCCGCCACCCCCCCCCCCCAGTTAGTTGTAGAAAAACCTGTTGTGTCCCTGTCTGCCTCCAGCCTGTCAAGTGGGGGCCAAAGTCTCTGTGTCCAATTCCTCCTCACCTGGCTCTGGCCAGAGGGAGTCCTGAGCCAGCCCAAGTGAGTTAAAGATTGGCCAGGTGTGCGTGAGAAGCCCAGGCCAACTCCTGACCACAGCAAACCTGATGGGGCAGTGACCGCTGGGTGACCTGGGCCTGGCCGATTGACAGAGGGTGACCATGTCTGCCTGTCACTTCTACAGAGCCTCAGTGTGTACCCCTGGGGTGCATCAAATCCTGCTCCTTATTGTTGCGGAGGGCTAAACCAGATCCTCCTCAAACTGGGGCTCCTCACCTGAGACCGTGACTCCTCCCTCAGACTGGACCATGTCTCCCTCCTCAGCCAGGGTCATGCTTCCTGACACGCCCAGGGTTAGCTGTGTCCCCCTACTCAGAGAGGGCTCATCTTGCCCTGGGTCAGGCCCTTCCTTTCAGTTAGGGCTGTGTCTCCTTGATCCTGTCCAGGACAGGTTCATGTCTACCCATCTCAGGTTCGCAGGCAGGACTTGGTTTTCCCCAGATGGAGCTTCCTTAGGGCCCAAAATGGGCCTCCTGTGACTGACAAGCCAAGTTTTCTCTCAGATAGCCTTCCTGGTTTTGGGCTGGGTCTGAGGAGCAATAGACACAGAAAGCAAGGCAACACCCTCTGCGCTCCAGGGATTTAGCACAGACTCCAGCTGATTTTTTTTCTTTCCGTTTGTTTGTTTTGGGGCCACATCTATTAATGTTCAGGACTTACTCCTGGGCCTGTGCTCAGGAATCACTCCTGGTGGTGCTTGGGGGACCATATGGGATGCTGGTGGTCAAACCATGCTGCAAGGCAAGCACCTTCCCCACTGCCCTATCACTCTAGTCCCTAGTTTTTATTCTTATTTGGGGGGGGTCACACCTGGGGTTACTCCTGGCTCTGCATTCAGGAATTTCTCCTGGTGGTGCTCAGGGGACCATATGGGATACTGGAGGTCAAACCCAGGTGAGCTGCATGCGAGGCAAACGCCCTACTCCTGTTCTATTGCTCTGGCCCCTGGTTTTTATTCTTAAATGTCCATCCCTACCCCCAAAGTCAAAGCAAGCCAATATTCTGGAAACAATCAGAATATTAATTGTTCTGATTGTTTCCAAAATATCAGAGCAATTATGCCTCTAAACACTTTGTTTTTGCTTTTTGTTTTGTTTTAGGACCACACCAAGTAATGCTCAGGGCTTACTCTTAGCTCTGGGCTCAGGGGTTACTTTTGGCAGGGCTCAGGAGACCATATGAACCTGGGTCTTCTGTGTGCAAGGCAAATGTCGAATCTGCTGTACAATCTCTCCAGTCCCCATAAACTTTCAGTTTATTAATAAAGATTTTTTTTTGGCCACACCTGGCAGTGGTCAGGGTTTACTCCTGGCTCTGTGCTCAGGATCACTCCTGGAGGGGCTTGGAAGCTGGAGATCAAACTAGGCTTGATTGAGCTCCTGCGCACTCTCTCAGCCCCTGATGTCTGTCATTTACATTAGGGTTCATTCTGTTACACTTTCTGCCGTTTAAATGTATAATGTGTACATATAAAATTATAATGACATGTGTCTCCATATAATCACATTATCATACCGACTAATTTCAGCACCCTAAAACTCCGCTTTGCTCCATCTGTTCCTCCCGCCTCCCACACCCGCCCGCTGAACTTCTGGCAGCCACTGATCTTTTTACTGCCTCATTGCTGTGCCTTTTCCAGGGTGTCATATATTTGGAATCGCAAAGTACACAACCTTCGCAGATTGCCTTCTTCTCTTTAGAGCAAGCATTGGAAGTCCTGACACATCCTTTCGGGGCTTTTTCATAGCTCATTTCTTTTTATTCCATTCAATATTTTATTGCATTACTTGCCTTTTTAAAAAAAATTTCTGGTAAAATAACAAAATTTGCCATCCTAAGCCTGTTAAGGGTATAATCCAGTGGCCTGATGTACATGCACAAAGTTGGGCAACAATCAACACTATCCACTTCTAGAACTTTTTTACTATCCCAAACAGAAACTCTCTGTAGCTGATCTGGGTTTGATCCCTGGCATCCCAGATGGTTCCGTGAGCACTGCCAGGAGTGATCCTTGAGCACCTCCTGGTGTGGCCCTCAAATCAAAGCCAAACGAAGCAGAAACTTTGTGCTCATTAAACAACTCCCCCTTCTTGTCTCTCCCAGCCCCTGAAAAGCCTCTATTACTCTCCCCCCGGACTACTTTTTGGGTCACACCTGGTGGTACTCAGGGCTTACTCCTGGTTCTGCACTCAGTGATTGCTCCTAGCAGGGTCAGAGAACCATATGTGATGCCAGGGATTAAAACCGGGTCGCTGTGTGCAAGGCAAATGCTCTATCCTTTGTAATATCACTCTGGTCCAATTACACTTTCTCTATACATCTGCCCACAGTGACCCATGTTAGGTGGCATTTCCACAGAAACTTTATGCATAATAGCTTCAATTTCTTCACATCTTGGCCCATATCATATGACTTTCCTTTTTTTTTTTAATTTTAGTTTTCGGGTCACACCCAGCAATGCTTAGACCTGACTCCTGATTCTGCGCTCAGGTATCACTCCTGTCGGGCTCGGGGGACCATATGCAAAGTCGGGGATTGAGTCTGGTTCAGCTGGATGGTAAGCATGGTGACTTCTTTACCTGGCTGTACTATCTCTGAGGCCCCAAGAGAAGCCCCACCTTCGAGGGTGGGGCTTCAGGGATCACTAGCACGATTATTATGGGGAAAGCATTATGCTAAACAAAGGAGGCAGAAGTCAGCGGTTAAAGACATTTATTTATTGTTTAATTGCATTTATGTGAGATGTCCAGAGCAGACAAATCTCTCAAGGCAGAAAAGTAGCGCCAAGCAGTTGGGGGTCAGAGAGGCAGGTTTGAGGGACTGGGGTCGGACTGTTAGCAGGTGTGGACTTTGTCTGTGGGCATCAAGCAGGTCCTACAGTTGATTGTGAGGCAGCAGAACGCTGAGGCACACTTTAGAGCTGTGCACGGTGTGGTATGTGAATCACATCTCAGTAAAGCAGCTATTAAAGAGAAGAGGCAGAACCAAGGACTGAGGTCCACGGGGAACCCCATGGCCCCTTCTGCCTGGCCCGCGGAAGCATGTCACTTAATGGAGAAGCGGAGCCGGGTCTGGACGTGATGGCAGTGTGGGAGCTTCATGGTCAGCCCGTAGGTGGGGGTCATGTCCACCTTCACACCTGGGGGCACGCTGAACTCCAGCCGCTGCAGCAGGGTGCCCAGGAAGAGGAAGATCTCCCACTTGGCCAGCACCTCCCCTATGCACCGGCGCTTGCCCATGCCGAAGAGCATCACTTTCTCGCTGGTGTTCTTGTTGATGGCGGTGCCCTCCTCAGTGAGGAACCGCTCTGGCCGGAACTCAAATGGGTCGCCCCACAGCTCCCTGCAAGGAGAGATATGACCTAGGATTTCTTGTTTTTTTTTTCTTTTTGGGTCACACCCGGCGATGCACAGGTGTTACTCCTGGTTCTACACTCAGAAATTACTCCTGGGGACGCTCAGGGGACCATATGGGATGCTGGGAATCGAAACCGGTTTGGCTGTGTGCAAGGCAAACGCCCTACCTGCTGTGCTATCGCTCCAGCCCCAGGACCTGGGATTTCTGGGTCTGGGCTGGAAAGGCTCTAGGAACTTCTGAACAGACTTGGGTTGCAAACACAAATGTTAGATTGGATGGAGAGTGTGGGGAGGGGTCTTGCTGAATTTGATTCTTTTTTCCCCCAAAAGTTCTCTAAAATGGGCAGTCTTGAAATAAGCACATTCTATTTTATTTATTTATTTTGGCCACACCTGGTGATGCTCATGAGTTACTTCTGGCTCTGCATTCAAGAGTCATTCCCCGCAGGCTCTGGGAACCATGTGGGTGCACTAGGAATCGAACCTGGGTTGACTGCATGCAAAACAAGCTCCCTACGTGTAGTACTATCTCTCTCACACCAATAAACATATTTTAATGTTAAACTATTATATTTTTGTTTTGTGATTACACTGGGTGGTACTCAGGGACTACTCCCAGTTCTGTGCTTGGGGTTGACTCTACGTGGTGCTCAGGGGACCATGTAAGAATTGGGATCAAACCCGAGCTTTCTGCATGCAAAGTGTGTGCTGAGTCTACTGAACTGTCTCTCTGGCCCTTAGTTCTATATTTATTAATCTGTTTATTTGTTTGTTTGGGGCCCACACTTAGCAGTGCTCAGGGGTTAATTCTGGCTCTGTGCTCAGGGGTCATTCCTTGCAGTGCTCAAGGGATCATGTTGTATCAGGATTGCAATAGGGTTGGCCAGATGCAGGGCAAGTGCCTTAACCCCTGTACTATCTTTCGACCCAGCACGCTAATTCTTAGGACTGAGAAACATGGACCTAAATTTTGTTACTTGGAGTAAGTTATGGAGCAACCAAGACACCATTCCTTTGTTGGAATCAGTTTTGAGAGGATAGATGCTTCCTTGACTGCTAAACTGCACACATGTCCATCGGGAAAAGGGCACTTACTGGTCATGGTTGACTTGCCACTGGTTTACAAAGACGCAGCGTTCCTTAGGGATGTAGAATCCATTCAGTGTCGTGTCCTTTGTTGTGCTGAGGAAGGAAGAGACATCTGTCAGCTCAGGACTGGAAAACTGGGCCCAACTCTGAGAGATTCTTTGATTCTTTTTTCTTTTTATTTATTTTTTGGTATTGAGCCTTACCCAACAGTGCTCAATGCTTACTCCTGGCTCTGTGCTCAGAGATTACTTCTGGCAGTGCTCTGGGTACTATTTAGGGTGCCAGGGATCAAGCCAGAGTCGGCCATGTGCAAGGCAAATGCCCTCCCCACTGTACTATCCCTCTGGTCCCATCCTGGAATATTCTTGCTTTGAACAAGTTTCCTTCCAGGAGTTTATTTACCACCATCTCTGGACCCCACCCCGGGGCAGGAATGTGAGGAGCTGGGAAGGAGTCAAATGATTCTTTCCTTTTCTATGTTCCTATTCTGCAACTTCTACAAGTGTTTATAGACTTCGATGTGTGATCAGCTGTGAAGTTGGCCATTCTCCAGAGCCACAGCAGCTCTTGGGTGACCCTGGGAAGTCCAACTCAGCAGCGGAGTCAGGCCTCTTACTTTGGGAAGTACTAGACGTACATGTGAGCAGAAGCCAACACTCACTAACTCTCTTATTGTTTTGTATTTTGGGGACACCTAGCACAGGTCTCAGGGCTTACTCCTGGTTCTGTACTCAGGATTCTTTTCCTGGCAGGCTCTGAGTCCATTTGAAGCACTGGGGATTGAATCCAGGCGGGCTGCATGCAAGGCAAGTCACCTACATGCTGTACTATGGCTCCTGTCCAGCTCAATAACTCTCTTATTATTTATTTATTTATTTATTTATTTTTGCTTTTTGGGTCACATCCGGCGATGCACAGGGGTTACTCTTGGTTCTGCACTCAGGAATTACTCCTGGCAAAGCTCAGGGAACCATATGGGATGCTGGGAATTGAACCTGGGTTGGTCATGTGCAAGGCAAACACTCTACCCTCTGTGCTATCATTCCAGTCTACTCAATAACTCTCTTGAGGGGCTGGAGCAATAGCACAGCGGGTAGGGCGTTTGCCTTACACGCAGCTAACATGGCCGATCCAGGTTCGATTCCCAGCATCCCATATGGTCCCCCGAGCACCGCCAGGAGTAATTCCCGAGTGCATGAGCCAGGAGTAACCCCTGAGCATCGCTGGGTGTGACCCAAAAAGAAAAACAAACAAACAAACAAACAAACAAACTCTCTTGACCTTGTTAAAGCTCAGTAACAGAATCAAGGACAAACAAATGATCCAAGCCCTGTGAGATCCCACACCAGGAAGCTGTGTGCCACTGGGATGATTCCTGAAAGGCTTCTCAGGATGGGAAGTTGGCATTAGTGTTGCCTTCAGGAGAGGGCAGGATGCACAGAGTTGAGTAGAGTTTCCAGGAAAAAGGTCCAACATGAGGAAAATTGGAACCTGACTGGCTTATGCTGGTGTGGGATTGCGTGGAGAGAATGTGAGCGAAGGTGACGGGGAACTCAGGTCAGGAGGGTAAATTTTCTTTTGAGAGTTGGGGAGTTGGAATGTATTTGCACTTGACAGGGTTTGGTTGGAGGCCAAGGGAGGGTGAGAAACCAGAGGTGATGAACAGGAAGGATGTCTGGTAAGGTCTAGTCGCTGGGAAGTGGGGAGGAGGAAGCCTGGAGCATTCACTGTGGGTGTGAGTACGGGGAGGCCTCACCTGTGGGGGATGGTGAAGGGGACGAAGGAGGAGTGTCGGAAGGTCTCCAGGATGAAGGCCTCCAGGTAGGGCAGCTGGGGTCTGTCCGAGAGCCGGGGCTGTCGTGCTCTGCCAATCACCGTGTCTGCAGGCCAGAGAGGACAGACAGGCCTGGGCTGCTGCCCTGACTGCTTCGTAGCTTCTTTGTTCCCCATTGCACTAGATCTGACTCTTCATGGTACCTTGGCTCTGTACTCAGAATCACTCCTGTGGTGCTCAAGGGGGCCATATGGGGTGCTGAGATTGGAACCTGGGTCAAGGAAAGTGTCCTGCACCCTGTGCCACCTGGTCCCTCACATCTGTTGGTATTCTGAGATCCACTCAACACCCCTTCCACACCCAGCATCTTTAGGGCCAATGTGGGCACCGTTACTCGTCCTGGACTTTCATATCACAGATCTGCACTGAACGAATGATCTGGTGCTTCCAGGTCCTCTCTGCCAGAGTATGGGGGATACCACATACGTACCCAGCTCCTCCTGGATCTTCCTCTGTATCCTGGGATTTGTCACAAGGTACATAATGCTCCAGGTGATGGCTGTCGTGACTGTATCAAACCCTGAGCAAGGGATGAGGTGAGGAAGCAAGACAGGAGTCAGCCTGTTCTTGGAGAGGGGCCCCCACTCTATGTCCCTCTTCCCCCTCGTCTCACCCCCAGCCTCCTGAGTTTCCTGAGGGTGGATACTGGCTTTTCCCCACCCCAAGCTGGAGTAGCTGATTTCATAACTAGCTGCTGGAACTACAGTGGTCTCGAGAAAACCTTGGCTGCTCAGACAGGGCAGCTGAGCCCCAGTGGAGGAGAGGTATTTGGGAGGGTTTCTGCTGGGAGCTGCTGGTACAGCCTGGGTTTAAAGCTGCCCCTGGCCCACCTCCTGAGGCCTCTGGAGAGCTATGGTGATGGGGAGCAGAGGAACCCGGCGCTGGTTCCTACCTGCCCCAAAGATGTCATTGACGAGGTTGACGATCTTCTCCTGGGGGATGAGGCTGCCGTCGATTTTGGAGCCCTTTTCACTGTGCTTGAACAGGGCACCTGTGATGTCCTGGACGCTGTCCTGAAAAGGCACGTGGTTAGTGGTCCCCGGCCCTTCCAAGCCAAAGATAACACCTTACCCCATCCCATCTGGCCTCCAGGAAGTGAACTGGGTTCCTGGGGGGTTGGGAGGTCTGGTGGCAACTCGGAGTAGGACTTAAAGTGTCTTCTCACGCCCTGGGTCCCCAACCTTCCTCCCAATACCCCCAGGGCTCCAGTTGCAAAGGAGGAAGTTGCTGGGAATACAGGGAAGCAAAGCGACATCTGAGCTAAGGATTAGTCTCTGCTGGGGTTCAGGTTCCTGGTTTTCATCCTCAATAACAGCATCTCTTTTCTTTGGAAGTTTCCACCGAGGCCCCAGTGCCAACCTGATCTTTCTGGGGTTTTGAGCAGCCTGAGAGGGAAACTAGAGGATGGGGAAGCTGAGGCTCAAGAGGACAAAAGAGACTCCAGCTGGTGTGCAGCGACTCAGAGACTGCCCAGACTGTGCAGCCACGAAGGGCATGCTGAAGGGGGTGGGAAGGCCTGTCCCCGAGGGCTGGGGGTGTCAGGGGCTCCTCCCTCCCCACCTGCTGCTCATGAGTCTCACCTTGTCAAAGTCCCGGTAGTGATCCTGGACTGTTCTCTGCAGGAAACGGAGGAATCTCTGGTTGAAATCCTTGAACCTCTGCAGCGGGGGGTTGGGCAGGTACTGGAGGATGGGGAAGAAGTCCACGGGGTTCCCCGACGAGGCAGTCTCCACAAACTCGTGGCTGTTCATCACAATGCTGAGCATCTCTTCGCTGCTCTGGGGGAAGTGCCGACCGAAACACATGGCGCCGATGACATTGGCCACGGACTTCACCACCGTGCTGTAGGGGTCAAAGCCCCCATTCTCAGCCATCAGCTGCTGAAACCTGCCCACAAGCACCTCAGCCTCCTTGCTCACGTGCTCCTCCAAGTAGCAGGAGGCTGAGGATGTCGGGTCCGAGGCGATTGAGAAGGTGTTCAGGGCATTCTGGGCCAGGCGCCGGCGGGCAGCCCACACTGGGCCCGAGTCTGGGTTGAAGGTCATACTCTGGCCATCAGTGACCAGGGTGAAGGTGTAGAGGTCGGGCCGGCCTTTGAAGTCATCTCCCTGCCGCACCAGGGCCTGCCGGATGGTGTCCAGGCCGCTGAGCACCACCACCGGGATGCTGCCGATGCGGATCTCCAGCACGTCCCCATAACGCTGGCTCAGCTTCGACAGAACCAGGTGCGGGTTCTTCCCCAGCATCAGCATGTGGCCCAGCAGGGGCAAGCCCCAGGGCCCTGGGGGGGTCTTCAGGCCCTTGGGGGCACGAGGCTTCCAGGTTTTGACGGCCCAGAACACCAGGCAGAAGATGGCAGAGACCAAGAGCAGCTCCGAGGCCGACAGGGGAGAGAACTGAGGCAGCGCCATTGGGATGGGCTGCCGAGGAAGAGGAGGAGGAGCGGGCTGGAGCCATGTGCACGTGCAACCCTTCACCCCACAGTCCATAACCCCAGCACACACTTTGTGTTTGGCTCGGAGTTAGGCTCCGGAAAGATTAGGCGACATGCCCCGTGAGTCCCAGACACTCGGCTTGAAAGCATCACAGGATCTTAGGGCTAGAGAAGAACCTGGAAATTTCCAGCTGGGGTATCTGAAATCCCCACCACCTCAGTTTCCATCCCAAGGCTGAAGTGGAGGCAAGTGACAGCTTCCAACTAGGAAAGCATGCCCACAGCAGGGGGTACCCCCATTGTGTGTGCCCCTGATACTTCCCCATCTTCCCCAGGGCAGGGGAGGGAGACTGCTTCCCCCAGCTACATCAGGGGCCAAGAAAATGGCACCGGAAAATGGCCAAGAAAAAGGGTTGATGCAAACAGCATCCATTGTCCTTCACTCTGGCTGATCTGATTTGTTTGTTTTGTTGTGGAGTCACACTCTGAAGTGTTCAGGGGCAACTCCCTGCACTGTGCTCAGGGGTTGCTCCTGGTGGTGCTTAGGGGATCATGAGGCAGGGGAGCTCAACCTGGGACTCCCCCATGCAAAGCACAACTTTCAGTCCTTGTTATTAGTCCCTTGACGTTCTGGATCAAGACCATCAAGTGCACTTTCTCCCTGACCCCTGAGACAGGTTGGGCATCAGCTCCCTCTCTCACCATTCCAACCCTAGGAAGTTCTTCAGAGAGGGTCTACTCCGAGCTGCTCCTCTAAACGTTATTTCTGGGGGTAGAGGCACACCCAGTGGTGCTCAGGGCTTACTCCTGGCTCCATGCTCACGATTCACTCCTGGTGGGGCTCGGGGGACTGTGTTGCCAGGGCCAGCGCCGCACCTGCCTTTCTCTAGGGTCCAAGTTTCTCTTTTGAAAGTGCTGAGGGGGAGCCCCGGGCTATGACTCTGGTCAGCACACACGACTCTCATGTGTGAAGCCCTGGGTGGGATTTACTGCAGCTCCCCAATCAAACAGCAAGTACAACAATACATTTAATGGGGAAACTGAGGTCTGCCGCAGAGCAGCAAGGTCTAGAACCCAGGTCTTCTCTCTCTCACCTGGGTCCCCTCATCCCTTCACCTCCCCTGGTGCTCAGAGGGCAGTGGGAATCCCGGGACCTGGGGGACGGGTCCAAGAGAAGTACCTGTAGAGCAGTGCTGGAGCTCCGCAGGGCATGGGGGCTGGCACGGAGCTCCTGCTGCAGGACCAGGGGGCCTTTTATAGACATTGTCCCCATCAGATTGGTCACGCTGGACTGGCCACGTGAGCTTGGCTTTGGGCCAGGATCCCTCAGCTCCACCCACCCTCCTGGATGAGGGCAGCTCTTGGGGAAAGGCAATGTGTCTTGGGAAGGAATGCCCAGTTCTGGCAGGGAGTTAGGTTTAGGGGCTTCCAAGGGGAAGAAAAGGGACTGGAACTTCTACCCCCAGGCCCTGAGGGATCACTTGGCTGTCCTGACACAGAGGGCAGCACAAGTCCCTTCCGAACGCAACTGTGGAGGCCCATCAAAAGCCCTGTAAGCCCCAACAGGCACATTCCAGCTGCCCCCATGTTTCTCCTCGAGGCCTCAGTGACAGTCTCATCCTGCTCACCTTGCTCCCTTCGGGTGAGAAGTTTTAAAGGGAACGAAGGAGATGGAGAGATCATACATTGGTTAGGACTCTTGTCATACATGTGGCTGACCTGGGTTTGATTCCCTGGCTCCCCATATGATTCCCCAAGACCTGTCAGGAATGATCTCTGAGCACAGAGCCAGGAGTAGGCCCTGGTCACCCCAAACAAAAACAAACAAGCAAAGCCCAGATGTCCCACAGATGGCATCTGATGGCCCCAGAGGGCAGCGGGTGCTGGGCAGAGGGCTTGCTTGCCCCAGGGTT
>JAOXYA010498267.1:0-14764 GCA_028565675.1 Sorex palustris | reverse complement strand
CATGTAGCCGTCCAGTGATGCCAGCACAATTTGTTAAAGATGCTTTCCTTACTCCACTTCACATTACTTGCACCTTTGTCAAAGATTAGATGATCATATGATTGAGGGGAGATGAGAACAAGGATCTCTTCAGAGCAAGTGAAGTCCAGTAAATAAATCTACCCTGAAGCATATTTTTCTAGTTATTTGTACACACAAAAGACGTTCTTAAAAAGCAAATCCAGGGGCTGGAGAGATAATGCTAGGGTTAGAGTGCATGTTTTGCACCCAGCTGACTCTAGTTCAATCCCCTGAACCACATGTTCCCTCCGGCATTGCTGGGTGCATCACCACTGGGGTGAGGCAGGGCACCCCAGGCACCAAGAGAGAGGACTCCATCACAGCTGCACCACCTTGTATTGAATTGTCATCTGTGCTAGCAAACCCCGCACGGAGCAGAAGGCAGGGCTGGAGTCTGTTGGAGCCTGGAGTTCCATCTCTGACACGGCACTGTTGCCCAAGCACTTCTCCCTGTCCCCAAAGCAAACCTGTAACAAAAACTATGATTGCACTTTATTTCCTATTTTAGGCCTTAAGTCTGGCAACAATGTGTCAGGACATGCTAGGCTGCACTGCCAGCTAGCTGGGATTACTCAAGAGTTAGGGATGCTGAACAGCAAGTTACCTTTCAAGCAGACTTTAAGGACTGAATAGAGCAGGTGCTTGCCTGACACATGGCTGACACCATTCAATTCTTGGCCCCAAGTATGGGCCCCAGAGCACTTCCTGGGTCACTGCTGAGCACACAGTCAGGAACAGACCTTGAATACCACTGGGTGTGCCCCTCCCACCTTCCAGAAAACCAATAAATATTGCACAATTTTATACTGCTTTTCCTCTGAATTACAAAAGGACTGGTAAGAACATTTTAAATTAACTTTTTCTGCATTCTTCACACACAAAAAAATCTATTGCTTTTATATGACAATCTAGAGGCATGTATTGCTACATAGATTTTTCTTCCTTTGTAAATTTTCACTGATTTCTCCACCCAGTGCATTCAGTCAATATATTCTTGGATAACTCAAAGCACACAGAGAGTATATATAGGATTTGCTTCCTAAAGGAATGGGGTGAAGGTCCTTAGGGTTCAAAGAGAGGAAAGACATATGCTCTGTATCTTTTCAATTTTAGTATACTCCAGCTTTTAATTTTTTAAGGTCAAACTTCAATTTATGGCTTAAAAATCTGAACATTTGCCTTAGACAGCAGTGTAAATTAAAACACACATGATGTGAGAAGAAAATCAATAGTATTTGCTTTATACTTCTCTTTTTAAATGCCTCTATCTCCATGTCCAGGACCCTTATCAATATTCCAGGTCAGAAGACAATTATTGGCCACATTCCCAGAGTGCAGATAGGGCTCCAGAAAAAAAAAACAAACAAGATGGCAGCACTTCCTAGTGTAGGAGAGGGAGGAGCAACTGTGTGTGGGCCAGGTGATGGGGACACCAAGTGACTCACCTTCATTACAGCACTGGGCCCTGGCAGCTGTCACTATTATTTTACCATTTTACAGGTGAGCAAGCTGGGACTTTGAAAAGTTCATACTTTGTCCAAAACACAAAACTCTGATTTTAATACAGGGGGTCTATCTAAAATTCCCACACTTTACCTTTCACTGTGAATGATACAGACAAGTCATCTACACACCTAAAACATTTTTTTTTTCTGGCGGGGAGCACACCTGATCACGCTTAGGGTTTCCTTCTGGATCAGTGTTCAGGGATCACTCCAGGATGTGCTTGACCATATATGGCTATGTGGTGCCAAGGACTGTGCCAGGGTCAGCCCTGAACAAAGCAGGCTCCCTACCTGCCACGTCTCTTACCCACTCTGAACATTTTTCATGGGGTCTGCAATTCACTCTCAGTGTGTTCTTTTAAACAACAACAACAACAACAACAAACTTTTTAGTTGAATCACTGTGAGATATACCCTGATAAATCTATTCATGATTGGATTTCAGCCATACAGTATTCCAACACCCATCCCTCCATCAGTGTACATTTCCTAGCAACAGTGTCCCCAGGTTCCCTCCCATTACCCTCCACCCCCAGCCCCTGCCTGCCTCTATGGCAGGCACTTTTCCCCTCCCCCCTCTCTCCTTCTTGGCATTGTGGTTTGTAATATTGATATCTCAGTGTTCTTATCCAAACCATCAATTTTCTGACTTGTGTTCAAATGACTATTTTTTTTAGAATGGAGCAGGGTTAAAAAAAAAACTTTTACAAAAACCAAGGCTCACATTCTAGTAATATAATATTAAACATCTAACATCTTATGATGCTGATGCCTTGGCATTTCAAAGGAATTGTGCTGGATTCTCTGACAATTCACTTTTCCCATTTCTAAAAAGAGGAGACTGGATTCTGTGATCTTAAAGGTTCCTTCTACCTATGTAGCAACGCAAACATCTAAGTGTCAAAATAACAGATAAAACAGTGTCAGATGGCTTCAGTGGCTGGCTTGGTCAGTTCCAGTCTCAAATCCTCTTGAAGATCAAATCTGCTACATGACAGAGAAAAGAACTAGTGTGCCTAAACCTCATTCCTGGGCCTCAGATGTCATTAACAAGCAGAACTAGGGTAGATCCACAAAACTGATTTTTTAAAAGGGTGGATGGGTGGAGATTATTTCTGTCTAGCACTGTGTTCTTCTGAAAAAATTAAAAGTGACATCGATCCTAGTTTTCCCAAAAGAACACTAAGATTAGATTCCTGGTATTAAATGAAAATAAGCCCAGATTTTTAAAGAATCTGTGTTATAAAAGGTCAATCTGCCCTGGACTCGCTGGTGCCAAGTTGAAGCTGCCGCACTGCCCACTGTCACTGCTGTTTGTGCCCGGCAGGGGTGAGGACCTGTGAGCAGCTGCCCACAGTCGAGGGGTGGGGGTTGCGGGGGGTGGAGGAAGGAGTAAAGGTACAAAGGAAATGTTTGTCAAAGACTTCAATGAAAGAAACATTTTAAAGTTTGTAAGTCTACAACTGTACCTCATGGTGTTTCACTAATAAAAAAAAAAGAAAAGAAATTTTTTACCTATATATATATATTCCTGTATCTTTAAGAGATGCTTTTCTACCTCATCGATATTATGAATCTCAAGGGATTGCTAATCAAAAGCCCTCTCTGCAGACCAAGGATCACTGCCAAGGAGAGAGAGGTGGTGCCGCCCCAACAGGAAACAGCTGGACACGGTCGGCTGACATAACTGAGGGGGATGCTACTGACATCTAGTGGGCAAAGGTCAGGCGTGCGGCTGGGTCTCAGACAGCGCCCAGTACAACCCACAGCAGAGTCTCAACCATTCAGGGTTGACACTGGGAAACCCTCATGGAGATGTGGAATGGTCTGGGCAATCTGACAGCTGATTAAATCAGCCGAGATTCACTGCACACTTCTTTCAACTGGCGAGCATCCTTGTGGAGTCCATGTTCTAGATCTGGCACCCCTTTTCCCCGAATCCCCCAGACTCCCAAAGTCAAAGAAACAGTGTTTAGGTCCTTTTGTATTGGCGTCGGGAGGAGGCATGAGAGAAACCTACGAGAGGACTCCACACTCTGACTATTGCAAGAAGGAGATAAATCAGAGATATGGGGGGTTTGGCTGTGATAGTGTTTGTAGTGGTGGAAGGGCCAGTTGGTGCCAAGAATTGATTCCATGAAATGTTCTCTTCTTAAACTAGAACTGCATTCCCAGACCAAGGAATTTCCTGTTGTCCTGCTACAGTCTCTCTGTTTCTTTGGTAAAGTATCTTTCTTGCTTATCTGGCCCCAGAATAAAGAGGGATGACAGAATCAGCAGGACTTATTTGCACCCGTCTGAGCCTGAGGCCATCTTCTTTACATGGCATTCATACGGAAACTCCCCTGGATGAGTCAAGTTACAGTTTGGACTGTGCCCGTTGATGTAATGATATTAATGTGATAATGGTTTTATTTTCTTGTCCTGGACCATGTCTCATATCAGAAGTCTTGAATATACTATCTCTAAGCCTTACTACAATCCCACCAAGTTTGTGTTGTTATCCCCATTTTACAGGCAAGGACAACTGAGTCTAAGTGAGCCCATGTGGAGGCAGCAGATCTGGCCTCTTCCTGGGCTGCTGGGCTCTGATTCTCCTCTTGGATGAGGCTGTACCTTCTCAATAAAATCCAAGCAGTTGTAATCAGTATGAGCAGACACACTGGGGCACGTCTTATGACAAAGCCCTTTGTAGTCTTCTGACTTGGGTTCACCTATGATTCTGGAAAGCTGCTCTCTCCTTGATCTCCATCAGGTTAGCCACACCATGGAGAAGAGGCAAATGCAGAGACACAGGTAAAGGTGAGATGGTCACCAAGATCCCTGGAAGTAATGATACCCCCAAACAGTGCACAAGTAACATGAGGCAGGATGTCCACAAGGCATTTTTTCTGGGGCCAGATAAGCAAGATACTTTACCAAATAAAACACAGAGATCGTGGCAGGATGACAGGAAATCTTTTGGGCCAGGAATGCAGTTTAAGTTTAAGAATAGGACATTCGTGGATTCAGTTTTTGGCCCCGTGTGGCCCTTCCACCACTATAAACACTATCACAACCAAAGACACAATTCATACAATCAAAAGCTATGAGTTCGAATTTCAGCACTGCTACCTACCTGCTGAGCAATAAGCCTGACCCTTTCTAGCCTATATTCAACTTGATGATAATATGGTGTCCACTCCATTGTTTTTTTACTTGGGCTACACGAGCTAGCTTTACACAAAACATTTACAACAGTGTCTGGCAGCTAATAAGCAGTTGGTGCTGATATCACTGTCACTATTATGGGCAGAACAAGAACATATGAGAAAACAATTAAAATGTAAGAAGCAAAATGCATTTTCTAACCTGAAGGAGAGAGAGATGTAAGAAGTTTGTGCAGGGGCTGGAACGCAGCCAACCCAGGTTCGATTCTCAGCATCCCATATGGTCCCCTGAGCACCTCCAGGAGTAATTCCTGAGTGCAAAGCCAGGAGAAACCCCTGTGCATCGCCGAGTGTGACCCAAAAAGAAAAAAAAAGAAATTTATGAAAATTCCATAGACAGCTCAGAAACTCTCCCTGTCCATAGTGGACAAGTCTCTCTAAGCATAAAGCTATGGCTACTGTAAGTACCACTGTATTTCCACTTAGGCAGGGTTATGGCAGAAGCAAGATAATTAAGGTAGAAGTAGAAACAGATACATTCAGGGCTGCCCAGTAGATGATTAATCTGAAGGATGCCTGGAGTGTTAATATTATGTTTTCTACGGTCAAAACTCCCAAATGCTAGCTTTGTTATTCTTGAATGTCTTCAACTTAAAAACAGAATACCAGAAAATACATCTTGTGATTCACTACATAAAATTAAAGTTCCTTTACACTGGAGAGTTAGAAGAAGGCAGGAAGTATAATAAGGTTGAACAAACTTTTCTACCTAATATGTGTCTGGTCATCTAAGTACTGTTTTCATGCAGACAGTGTGCTATTCACAAATCATCTTTGTCTGCTCATTAAAGCAAGTCTGAGAATATCTACAACACATAATCAACTCAATTTAAATCTGAATGCATCAAAGGCATTTTAACTTTTCTCTTATACAAGAAATGAAGGGGTGAGAGTTGGGGCAAAATGTGCTTTGTGCTTCATGTGTGATATCCACTTTGGGTTTTTTTTTTAGTGTTTTTTTTGGGGGGGGGTTGGGTCACACCCAGTAAGTACATTACCTGCTGTAGGTCACTCCAGTCCCTGATCTTTGCTTTTTAGCTCATTTTTAAATACTTAGATAAGCAACAAAGCTAAACAAAATTTCTGGAGAAAAGGCTCCCATAAATATCTAAGGAAATGATTTAAAGCATTATCTGGATAACCCTTAATGACCACAGTACCACTTACACTACTTGAAACCCAGACATGCTTCTTACAAGAGAAAGAAACTACAAAAGAGTCCTCAAATCCTACCTGGACACATACCTTCTGCGATTCAATTTGGCTCATGACCTGGCAGTATCTCTTGGAATACTGACATGGCAACTCTGGGCCCCATTGGATTCCCAGTGATTCTTCGGGAGAATATAAGAATACTTAAAAGACTGAGGCCACAGAGAGAGTACTGTAGATATGGGGCTTGTATTTGCACATGGGGTTTGATTTCTGGCACCACATATAAACCCTTGATCACTATCAAGAGGGATCGTTCAGCACAGTGCCAGGAATAAACCCTAAACACAGCAAGGTATGGCCCTTCTACCCCCTTGCCTCCCAAAATGATTATATGCTTATGTATCAAAGTGTATCTGTGCTGGCCTCTGCAATCTTAATCAGATCACCATAAGAAATGGTAACAGCAATAATAGTTAGAAACTATCACTCTGGACAAGAGCTGAGTGTTGAAAGTAGGTAAGGGGATATACATGATACCATTTCAGTCTTTCTACTGCAAACCACAATGCCCAAAGTGAAAGAGAGTAAAAGGCAAGGGGTTGGGGGAGGGAAACTTGGGACAGTGATGATGGGAAATATAAACTGGTAAAGGGATGGGAAGAGATGGGTTTGGGAACATTATATGACTGAAATCCAATCATGAACAACTTTGTAACTGTATGTCTTACTGGGATTTAATTTTAAAAAAAATGGTAATAGAGCAAGGAGAGTCAAACATTGTGAAGAGAATCACAAGAAAACTGTTATTTTCAGAAAAGCATTAGTCCCATTACTCAAAGAGATTTTCTTAGGACAGGGTTATCATTAAATGTGAAGGACAAACTGATAAAGGCACTGAAATAGGCAAATTTTGAAGCAGTTGAGTCCTGTCTTAATTTATCTCTCATGAAATGGTCCTTGTCACCTCAGCTGTGGAACTCCCGGATCAGCTCTCAAGTCCTGTCTACTTCCTGGCTGGGAGAGCGTGTGAGATCTGGGTGGATGGTGTCCCATTCAATGTTCATAAAGGAAGTAGAGTCTAGTGGACTAGAAACACTGGTGCTTAAGACTACACACTTCTTAATTCAAATTCTATTTCTGTTCTGCATTAGCTGTGTACTTTCAGGCAACTTACTTCCTGGGGCTCAATTTCCTTTTCTGGAGATGTTGCTGCTATGTCCCACTTCGACACTGAGAATATTTTTTTATATATAATTATGAAGAATACCCAGCCCAGTCCTACCACACTCAAGTAAATTGATATGGGAAAATTCAAATGGAAAAGTATGTTCAAAACTTTATACATGGGACAGACAACCAAAGTAGAAGACTGACAGACACACAGATACACACACAGACACACACACAAAGACACACACATACACACACCACATACACAACCCAAGTGGTTGGCAAGAATACAAATGATGCCAGTCTCCCCCCTCTTATGAGTCTTTGACTTCAGCCCAAAGAACAAGTGTAAAGGGAAAATGTAAAAGCCAGCACTGTCTTCTTTTGAATTTATTGAGATCAGAGGGAAATTTACACAGGCCCAGTTACATGCTGAAGGCTGCCCTGAATTATCAATAATCCATTAAAGATGTTCTCTGTTTAATCACTTAGATCTGCAGCTTGGGGATACACTAGCTTTCTACTTGAGAAAAGTCATCTACAAAATGGTTCGGGACTTAGTATTAACATTTAATACAGTATCTATCAAAATGACATGATCTCAGTAGTTTGCTTTTGTATCACTGTTTATTTGAATTTTATTTCACCTCGCTTACAATGGTCACTCCTAGCCTACTAGCTCCTTCATGGGATAAGATATTAGCGACATCTTCATATCTAATACATCTTATATATAGTACACAGAGAAGCCTTAGTAAGGCCACAGTGGGCACTGGCACCATGCCAGATACCACGGTCTTGCTAGCCAGCCTAGGTATGGAAGTAAGGAGAGGACAGAGGATTTGTTTGTTTGAGCAGCAAGTTTCAGGAAATGGCTGGTAACTTTTCCAAGACATAACTTTCCAGTGCCTTTATTCAGGACAATTAGGAAATAACCATGAACCCACTGCAGGCCCGGCTCAAAGTCCTGGGTTAATGCCCTGGCTGGTCCATGCAGGGGCCCTTTGCCCCTTGTGGCAAATAACATTCTGAGCCCCTTAAGAGAAACTGTGGGTTCAAAAGAACAAGCTGGGGAAAGAAAAGGAAAGGTGCAGCCGATCAAGCAGCTAGCCAGTCCCTCTCTGCTTCCTTGGCCTTCCCCACTGGGACCTCCTCACACAGACACAGGAAGTCATTCAATGGATAAGAAAGATCCCAGGGTCGCCTTTCAGGAGCAGTGCCCCACTTGCCCACCTGAGCTGCTTTCCAGAAACACACTGCAGCCTGGCAGGTGGGTCCTTCTGGAGTTCTAGTCCTGTGAGAACTTGCCACTGAGGCCGCTTCACTATGGAGTTATGGGGGCCTCCTTCCTGGGAGGCCAGCTGGGTCCTGCTGCACTCTGAATTTTCAGCATCAGGAGAGTGACTGGCGATTCACACGCTCCATTAATCCCCTCAACAACAGAGCCATTAAGTTCCAGGGCTTTTTATGTTGCATCCCCGCCTTCTATACCTGAGGCCTGACTGCAGATAATTGAGCCACACTGGGGGGCCTAGACTTTAACCTACACAGTCAGGCAAGCTAGCTGGAAGCAGTAAGGGGAAGCTTCAACCTTGGCAGGGGGAATAACATCGGAGTGGATGGGTGGGCATGCAAAGGTACATCTTTGTTATTAAAAGTCCAAGCCTCCTCTTGAGCACCCACCATAGAACCCACTGACAAGGAGACGGACTCAGTCTAGCCTGGCTCAAGGCCTATTTCAGGACAATTTCAGAGACTCGGCACCTAAGATTTTCAGGTAGACCCAGTAGGGAAAGGCATCCTCCCTGCAGGCAACATCCTGAGACAGACATCAGAGGCTGGCACGTCTGTGGTTTATCCAGAAAAAGGGTCAGCATCAGCTGTCACGGGAGTGAAAGGGCAGACAAATGGCATGCGGGAATGGAGGAAACATAGGGAAAGGCAAAAGGTCCGCCCAGAAGACTGGCTGTCATCTCTACAATTAGCCTCCGGGCACCATCTTAGCACACCAACAGCCCTGGCTCAGAGATACAGCAGCAAGTCCCAGATGACACCACAGCACCAGACATTTCTCCAGACCCTATACTGAGCCAATATCACCAGAATACCCCAGATGGAGCACGTGCAGTCTCCCCACCTACTCCAGATGGAATCCCAGTGACTAAGAGCTTTCAAAGCAAGGCCTAGGTTGTGGGTTTGGGACTAAATCTCCAGGCAGCATGGTGGCAGAGAACCTGGGCTATCCCTCCCCAGATCACCACCTACCCAGAAGACTGGCTGTCATGCCCACAATTTGCCTCCCAATGCCATCTTAGTGCACCAACAGCCCTGACCCAGAGTCTCCCACTTGAATCCCAAAATGGATTAGTGCCATACAGAGATGTCTCTGGACCCCAACATTTATAATCGAGAAATTTACATTTACAGTCATGCCCATGTGAGCTCTTATGATATTCAAAATGAGCTATGGAAAATATATTATCTAGTGTCTGGCCCTGGCAGGTAGGCTTGAATGGTCACGGGAAAATTCAAGCAAAATTAATGCCCCAAATTAGAGAGAGAGAGTATCGAGGAAATTGTCTGCCAAAGAGGCAGGGTGAGGACTGCGATGTGTACGTATGTGTGTGCGTGTGTGTGTTGGGGGGGTGATACTTAGGACAATGGTGGAAAATGTTCACTGGTGGAGGGATGGGTGTTTCATCATAGTATGAATCTCAAACATGAGAGCTTTGTAACTCTATCTCACGATGATACAATAAAATAAAAAAAGTAATGTGGAGTTCATGCCCAATTCAATCAGCTTACTCAATGGCTGAACAAGCAGCAGTACTCCTACATTATTGAAAAAAAAAAGGAGGTGGGTTTCATTCTGAAAACAGCAACATAAAAAAAAAAGCCTATGCCATGTCCATACAGAATTTTCACTTTTGTTGAAGCTCAGGAATCAGTCCCTCCCCGCCCCCAAAGTAAAGTGGTTTGTTTCTAGGAATAAACACCCACAGTACCACCATTTCAAGCTGCTGTGGTAAAAGAAGGGGTGGGAGGTGGAGAGATAATACAGGGGTGAGGTACTGGCTGTGCGTGTGATGTCTTGCTCAATCCCCAGCAATGCATATGGTCCCTCGAGCACTGCCTGATGATGGAGCCAAGAAGGAAACAGAAAAACAGAGGTGGAGAGCTTGAACTGCACTTGTCAGGCCCACTTACCCACAACAGGGGCACCCTTGGGTGGCAGGAGACACTGAGTCAAATCTGCAACTGACCAAGGAGAGGAAAGGGGAAGCTCGGGAATAACTAGAGCCAGTTCCAAGGATACCTTAAAGTCAGGGATGGCTCTTTGGAGGAGGGATGGGCGCTGGACTCAGACTGGCTAGTTCAGACTACAGTTAGAGAAGGGCAAGGAAGACGGCAGCTCAGACTCAGAGCAGAGCCTCTGAGGTGAAGGCACCAAGAGAAGTTCAGAACTGGAACTGATTCGGGAACTGAGGGGGAAGAGGACTCCAGGAAGAAGTGGAATTCTAAAGAACTGATACTGTTAACCAGCTCATGACAGAAGAGTGGAGAGAAATGAGTCCAATTACAGAGTGCTCAGTACGGCTGTGTAGTGCCTGAGGCCTACGGGGCTTGCAGAAGAGAGTGGCGGCCAGAGCTCCGGGGAGAGAGAACAGGGCAATGGACTGAGATCTGCTGGACCTGACCAGCAGCAGCAGGAACCGCCACAGGAGGAGAAAGTCCCAGTGGGTGGACAGCCACCAACCCCTCAAGCTTTGCCTCCCACGCAGCGACCTCAGCGCCTAACCAGGGTTCAGGATAGAGATGTGGGGAATCAGCATGCATTCCCAGGAAAGAGATGGTGGGGAAGAATCTGACAGTGTCTGCCACTGTGCCAGAGCCAGGGAGGGCTCACTTGAAAAATGCCACTTGAGCTGGGAAAGGAAGTGCAGCATGAAGGAGCACAGAGAGCTGAGACAGGAGGGGCTGTCGCAGGGAGGACAGTGTTTGGGAGGACAGTGGAGAAGCAAAGGCAGGTACAAGGACGGAATCGCTGTGCCGGGAGGGGCAGGAAGGACTGAGTAGCGTGGGTGATGCGGTCAGCACTCTGGCCTCTGCTTTGAATGAGAGACCAGGAGTGGAGAAATGATGTGCTTTAAATTCAGCTCTCGGGGGGACTCCCACGGTGGCTGTGTTTTGGATGAACTGAAGAAGACAGGGTTAGAAGCAGACAGACCTAACAGGATGCAGCGTACTGACTTCAGTCCTAGCTTCTGAACGAGAGGAAGGAGAGAGAAGAAGAAGGAGAGAGGATATGGAAGGGTGGAAGAGAGGGGACGAGGGATGAAATAAGAGAAGATACAGGAGGGGGAAAGAAAAGGGAGGAGCAAGAGGAGAGAGGAGGAAGAATGAAGGAGGAAAGAGGAGAGGAGAGGAGAGGAGAGGAGAGGGAATGAAGAGGTGGACTGGCCAGAAAATAAGTTATGAAGGGTGTGGGACATTCAGGTAGTTTGGAGGTGAGTCTGGGAAAGTATGTGACCCAAGCTTTCATAAGCAAAGCAAAGCTTTGTCAAAATGAGTTTGTGAGGTGGGAGGGTGGGGGTGACTGGGAACTGGGATAGTGGTGGTGGGAAAGGTATACTGGTGAAGGGACTGGTGTTGGAACATTATATGACTGAAACCACAATCATGAGCAACTTTGTAACTGTGTATCTCAAGGGCTATTCCATTTAATAAATAAACGAATAAATACCGTCACTTCCTTATGGAAAAAAAAAATGAGTTTCCTGGGTCACAGAGATAGTACTGCCAGTAAGGCACTTGCCTTGTAAGCAGCCAACCCAGGTTTGATCCCCTGCACCATCTATGGCTCCTGAGCATCTCCCTGAGTAACTCCTGAGTGCAGAGCCAGAAGTAAGCCCTGAGCACTCCAGGTGTAGCCCAAAAAAATAATTTAAAAAATAAGTGTGTACCCAATAGTACAGTGGGTAGGACATCTAATTTGTACACAGCCAATCATGATTTAATTCCCAGCATCTCATATGGTCTCCAGGGCTCTACCAGTTTACATCCCTGAGCATCTTTGTGTGTGCCCCAAAATCAAAAATGGTTTTCAAAGGTCGGTAGGAAGAGGAATACTCGGGTTACTGATGGAAGGATGCTCACACTGTGGTGGGTTTAGTAGAGAGGGAATGACTATCCCAAACTGTTACTGAAAGTGTTGCAAATTTAGACATGAAGAGTATCATGCTAAGTGAAATGAGTCAGAAAGAGAGGGACAGACATGGAAGGGCTGCACTCATTTGTGGAGTATAAAATAACATAACATGAGACTGATACCCAAGGGCCAGGAGGATTGCCCCGTAGCTGGAAGCCTGCCTCATGAGTGGAGGGAGAAGGCAGATGAAATAGAGACGGGATCACGAAGAAAATGATGGCTGGAGGAATCAGTCGAGATGGGAGATGTGTGCCGAAAGTAGATAATGGACCAAACATGACGTTTGGACCAAACATACAGACCGAACATACAGACCTCTCAGTGTCTGTATTGCAAACCATGGTGCCCAAAAGTAGAGAGAGAGTATGAGGAATATTGCCTGCCATGGAGGCAGGGGGAGGGTGGGGAAGGGGGATATACTGGAGAGATTGGTGGTGAGGAATGTGCACTGGTGGAGGGATGCGCATTTGATCACTGTGTGATTATAACCCAAATATGAAAGCTTGTAACTTTCTCACATTGATTCAATAAAATTTAAAAAAAAAAAAGGTGTTGCAAATCACAGGAACCTGAATTTAAAACGAGTGGAACAGAAACCCAGAAGGATGGACCCAAAGTCCTGAGCTTGCCTGCCTTTCCAAAGTTCCACCCTGGATTCCAAAGAACCTCTGCTCCTCCAGTCCCAGCACACGGAATGTTTGGACCAGCTTGGCCAGGGGCTCCTGACCACCAACCCCACTTCTGGATGGGACTTAGAAGTGTCCAGATGGGATCAATTATTCACTGAGCACAACGCCCCCACCACCAACCACCAGGACCACGTGACCATCCTGAGGATAACCTAGTTAAAAAACCAACAAACTGAGACAGCCCTGCCCTGACTTTCTGGAATTCTTGAGTTACTAGAATTCAAACTAGTTACTAGAATTCAGGGAAACTGTAAAAGAAGTCAATGGTGAACAGCTACCCTAGATCAAGATTATAGAATCAAACTGTTTTTTGGTGGAAACAGTTTGGGGATGGAAAGAGTTTTCAGTGACAGAAGACAATTTTCTTCAAAATCTCTCCCCAGTGCTCCTAACTTTTAACTTGATCATAAAAATGCTTCTGTTTCTCTGAGAGCTGTAAAGCCTTTCTTCAAACCCAGACTTGACGAAGTTTCCCAGATTTACTTGACCTACCACCCCCTTCCAGAAAAATAAAACTCACTCATCACTCCCCTTGGAAGTCTAGCATCTTTAAATGAATAAAAAAAATTCCCCCTAGTTGCAATGGAGACTGCTATGCCTCATCCCAGTCCCCCAAACACTGCCAGAAGTAATTTGTGAGTGCAGAGCCAGGAGTAACCTCTGAGCATGGCTGGGTGTGGACAAAAAAAACAAAACAAAACAATATAAAAATGGCTAAACTGTTGGTCAAGTCCTGAAAGGATTAGAACATTGTGAATAAGAACTGGGGCAGAGGTTCCTATGGAAGTTAATTCTAAGGGTTTAGAGCTCTCTGTCTTATGCAGTACTGTGTCCAAAGTGTGGCCCCTAGGTAAAGCACCACCAATCAGATGGACAAGGTTTTTCATCCACTACAATGCTTGTACTATAGACCTATGCCACATCTGCTCTTTCCATTCGTACCACTAAGATATGAATGAACTGAAAGCATTCCTCCAAGGTTGATGCAGCTACCGCTGCTGCTGAAAGCCCACACTGCCAACAGTAGACATTTGCACAATTTTTCTAGGAGTTTGCTTGAATTTCCTTCTACCCTGGATGGAATAGTAGTTATTCTTTCCAGAGCTGACATCTGCTTTAGATAAAGTTTGCCTTTCCCCTCCAAAATATGTCTCTAACAGCATCACATCTGGATTATTGTAAGTTTTATAAATGTCTGTTCTCTTGACTTTATCTCACATGTAACATTTCCTTGACCCAAGGGACCCATATTAGAATAGAGAAAGTATGACATGATGAAAGACTGCACTACTGGACCATATGACTCATCACCCTGAAACTTCCAACTACTGATGCAGTAGCCTGTTAGAAATCATTACATGCTATGGTTATTGAGCTCTGTTCCAGTATGGGGTATAAACACTGAATCAAGAGGCAATAGATAGTTCTGTATTCTCTGGTAGCTCACATATCTATGTCCAAGAACCAACACATGGAAGAACCAGGATTAATCCTTCTCACTGTTAGCCCTAACATCACTATCACAGTTTGGGCCTCCTCATTCTCATTCCTTTGGCCTTATGCTCTTCTGTAACAGGAGTCCTGATCCTGCATGAGAGTGTTTCTACCAAGGAAAACTATAAGAGCTCTAACTTTGATGCCAGAACTCCTCCTGGTCACTGTCGTCTCCTCATTCTAATCAGCAAGCACCTAAGTAAAGGCCCTCCCGTTGATCGTCGATTTGCTCGAGCGGGCCCAGTAACGTCTCCATTGGAGACTTTGTTGTTA
>JAOXYA010498260.1:0-14764 GCA_028565675.1 Sorex palustris | reverse complement strand
GGGATGTCATACTTATCATACCTTAAGTTAACTGTGATTTGTATACTCAAAAATAGAGGGGGTTGCTCAGGGCTTACTCCTAGCTCTGCACTCAGGAATCACTTGTGGTGCCGGGGATTGAACCTGGGTCAGCTGTGTGCAAGGCAAGTGCCCTCCCCACTGTACTATCTCTGACCCCCACTTCTAGAAAATTCTCATGGGGTAGCTTGATGCTGACTCAAATGAAGCAAAGCTGCTTCCTCACATTTTAAATGAGTTGTATCACCAAAAGTTGTGGATGGGCGTGTAAGGTCTGAATAGGTAGATTATGAAATGCACGGTGAGTCACTTGCCTCATTTGGAAACCTCCTTTTGAGTAAATCTGATGTTTTCACATGCTAAGCTTGTTTGATCACCAAAGTGATTTTTGTCACTTGAGCGTCACCGTACTTTCTTCGATCTTGGGTGACTCATTAACATGAAAAGAGTCTTTTCATTTCATCCTGTTTCTCAGTACCACATATGTGACTTTAAAAATCAAGTGAGCATACCTTTTACAGCTTAGAAGCATGTAGGACTGATTTTTTTTTAACCCTGAAATTTAGGTTTCAGGGCTATGGATTTAGAGATGCATCACCCTCGGCTCATCCCCTTTTCCATCGCCCTCCCCCCCTACACCCCGTTATTTTGCCTAATGATAGCTTGGAGCACGCCTGCGTGTCCTGGGCTAAGACTGTGCTCACTTTCCATGCCTGAATTCCACATGAGAAAGGGCAGGGGCTGGGAGAGGTGGTGTGCTGTGTGCTTGCTCTCCGCCCCAGAGCTGGAAAACATCCCTCTGACACCTTTTATTAACCTGCAGGACTAGGGAAAAGAGAAATAGTTTGTGGATTCACTGACAGCTGAGACCGAAACTAAAACCAATGCAGTTAGTGTGACATGGATCAAATCCATTGCTCTGTGATGGCAGTTCTTAGTGTGACCTTTGCTATTGGGGGGTTGGGAAGGGGATGGCTTTTTGGCACACTGCCAGGAAATTTCCAGGCCCCAACATGGATAGCTGGACCACAGGCTAGGCAATGGGGGTCTAAAGCAAGGAAAGGCTGAAGCACGCGGGCAGAGGAGGAGGGTTCTGGAGGTCAGGGGATATCTCCGCAGGCTCAGCTTATGGAAACTTCAGTGACTGGGAGCTGTTGAAAGCACATTTCTCATGATTTACTGCAAATCTAAAGCCTAAACTCTGCACGAAGGATTCACGAGGCCACTTTGCTGGCATACACATAAGATGCTTTCCACCGACTGCTCTGGTGGTGCCACGAGATCTCACATTTTATTTCCTGGTTTTGAAGTAGCATCATTGTTGGCTCTCATTAGCGTTTCTCTTGTGTCCCTTTTAATCACAAGTTAGATGACCCCCAGTGGGCTGAGGCAGTCAACCTTTTTAGCAGTAAGAAGCAGAGAATCCGTTCATATTAGACGAGAAAATTCCAGTCACAAGCATCTGAGAACTCTTGTTTCATTTCTAGATTTAATTTAATTTTGTTTATGTTCCTGATTTATGGGGAAGAAAAACAAAACCCAACAACCCTATTTCTTTAAACAGAGGTTAATCTATGCACTTAAAAAATTTTTGTCTTTTGGCTGCACTCAGGGGCTTACTCCTGGCTCTGTGCTCAAGGATCATGCCTGGCAAGGCTCAGGAAGCCCCGTGTGGTGCCTGGTATCAAACCTGGGTTGGGCATGTGTGCATCAAGTGCCCCACCCGCTGTCATCTCTCTCCCCGGCCTGCTCTTGACCTTTCTTGATCTCCTCAGTCAATTCTGTGGTCAGAGAGAGCCAGAAAGGACTCAGGGGCTTAAGGATGATCGGCTGTGTGTTATGGGTGTGCTTTTGAGCCCGGCTGCAAGAGCGATGGCCTGGAGGTCCAGCCCCAGCCCCTCATATTTCCTCTGGCCCCCGGGGCACCTGCTTGCTGCCTTTTTGGTAGCCTGGACCCTCTGCACTTGGCTGTCAGTGGTAGTCTTGAATCTTAAGTGCTGTTGCCAGTGTGCATCCATCCGTGAGTCGGTGTACTTGAAGAGCCCGAGAGACGATGCAGAACAAAGCTGTCACCAGAATGCCATCATTTTCCTCTTAGAGAGGAACACCTCTATAAAGCCTGGGCGGCCACGGAGAACGGGGGCTATCGGTCTTTCAGGACTGAGATTACCAACGTGATAATCCTGTAGAAAGCCCGTGTCTAGTGCACAAGGCCTGGGTTCCATCCTTGCACCTCAAAAATAGAAAACTTTAGGGGGCTGGAGCGATAGCACAGCGGATAGGGCATTTGCCTTGCACGCGGCCGACCTGGGTTCGATTCCCAGCATCCCATATGGTCCCCTGAGCACCACCAGGAGTAACTCCTGAGTGCAGAGCCAGGAGTAACCCCTGTGTATCGCCGAGTGTGGCCCAAGAAGCAAAAAAAAAAAAAAATTACAAAACTTGTTGAAAGTGCTGTAAGACTTTTGATAAAAATTGACACAGAAAGGGCCAGAGAGATAGCCCAGAGCTGTCTTAAGGCACTTACTGGCCTTGCATATGGTCAGCCTGATTCAACTGATCCCTGACACCACCTGGAGTGACCGCTGTGCTTCAAAGTTGGAAAGGTCAATATGGATTTCTCCAAATTACTGTCCAGAATTTTGTGTGATGGGAATGGAATGTCTTATCATCGGAGCTGTCTAGTGTGTTAGCAGTTATCAAGCACTTGACTTGTGCAGCTGTCTTATAGTTTAAAATGAAGGACTAGGACTAGAGAGATAGTGAAGGGGTTTTGGTGCTTGCCAATGTATGTGACTGACTCCAGTTTGATCCCTGGCACCACATATATGGTGTCCAGAATATTGCTAGGTGTAAGCCTTGAGTATAGCCAACCAGGTGTGGCCTCAACCCTCCCCCCACCCCTCCCCAGCAAACTAAGTGCTTCAGTGGTGGGGCACTTACCTTGCATAGGTGAGAGCCTGGATTTGGACTCAACAGTGCAACTATAGTTAAATGACCATATGATGTCTATGGGATTTCTAATGACCATGTGATGTCTATCATATTGGAGAGTTTAGTGTCAGACTCTCCTTGAGGAGTAAAATATCACACCTTATCTAATCTTTCGTAATAAAATAAGACACGCATAAAATCTCACAAATCCTGTATGACTTAATGAGTTGTCATGAAGCTGACATTTCTGTAACTGCTGGACGTGGCTGGTTTTGTTTGCTTATCCCTTTCTCCCAAAATGACCACGGATGTCACTTTTTGATCTTCCACTTGTGTTTTAGTTTTCTCATCCAACTGGTGATAAAACATGGGACACTTTGTTTAATCTTGCACACATAAAAAATAATCGGGGAAAGGAGCCAGTGAGTGAGTACAGCCGGTAGGGCACGTGTGTTGCACGCAACTCACCCTGGGTTTAATCCTTAGCACCTCATCTAGTCCCCTGAGCCCTGCCAGGAATGATCCCTGAGCACAGTGCCAGGAGTAAGTAAGCCCTGAGCACCGCCAGATATGGTCCAAAAACCAAAACTGGAAATGGGGTGGGCGGTTTAGCTCCGTGGCAGTATGCTTTGTATGAGGCCCTGAGTTTGATCTAGCACTTCCCTCCCCCGCCACCCCCACCAATGTTCCCAAGTCTCCTGTTTATCTTGGGAAGCATCTGGTTTGAGGTCCCATAGCATCCCCAGGATCAGGAATTTGCTGATTGTACATTCATAGCGCACAGTATAGCACATTGCTCTCTAGTCCTTGCAAATTAACAGCTGGATCCTAAAGCATGATTGGATTGAGATTCAGTCTGGGTCCTAGTGTTTTTTTTTTTAAAGCGGTCTTTATTACTTCACATGTGTGTCCTATCAATTGGCTTGGAAAGAACATTGGTAGTGTTTTTCTGTGAAGCCAAGTATTCAAAATGGAGAACAGCCAACCCAACTATAAGAACTGATGCTCATTGCAGTACCGTGTGAAACCTGGAAAAAAAAAGTCGCTGTGTGCGACTGTGGAAAAACAGCTTGTCTCGTCTTCTTTCGTAGATGGGTTTCCTTGTACCTCCACATCAAGTTTGTGGGTTTTTTTTTAAATCAAGTATTTTTCTGAGTAATAGGAGTGTGTGTAGATAGGGGGTTGGTGGTGGAAGGAACGAAATTGTTCCAGAGCTATTGATTTGTTCACCCCCCTCCCCATTCCATTCCTCTGCTGGTCTTAATTTCCAACACAAGATCAAAATTGAACTTGTGAGTTATTTTGGTACTAGAATATCTGTGTGTGTGTGTGTGTGTGTGTGTGTGTGTGTGTGTGTGTGTGTGTTGGGGGTTGAAGAGTCTCAACTGGTGAGGGGTGAGTTGGGCCTACTTCTGTTTGAAGGAGCAGGTGACACATGATTGAATATGCTCCATACACAGTTATACCAGCCATGGGTGGGGTGGATGGGGATCAGGAGGTGAGCATGTTCCAGATGTGCTGGGGGCCTCCATGCCATTCCTGGTGACACTTGACATGTGCACCTTGGAAGTTTGGTACTTGAGCCTGGTTTATTTGGGGGCCACAGCTGGTGGTGCTCAGAGATTACTCTGGGTAATGCTCAGGGGACTACAGGGGACCACATGGGGTGCCAGGGATTGAACCTGGGCTGGGCATGTGCAAGGCAGTTGGCCTGCCCACTGTCCTTCTCTTTAGCCCCAAGAAGGAGTTTTTATGAAGCAGAGGGTCTGCTCATTCTTGTGAATTTGACATAGGACAAGTGTGACTCAGAGCCCTCAGGGTACTTTTATAATGAAACATGCCAGTAGGTCTAAGTGAAAGTATTCTGCATGCTCAAGACCTTCTGGTGTGATCCATGAATCCAGGTGCCCTAGGTGGAAGCTGGTCATCTTGATTCAAAGCCACTAGAGACCTTGTCCTCTGCTTCCTCCTTGGGGAGCTGACCTCTCTTGGGGCCAGCAGAGGTGGGGTATTCTTTCTGTTTGTTTGTTTTTCCTTTTTTGGGTCACACTCGGTGATGCACAGGGGTTATTCTTGGCTCTGCACTCAGGAATTACTCCTGGTGGTGCTTGGGGGACCATATGTGATGCTGCAAATCGAACCCAGGTCCACCGCATGCAAGGCAAATGCCCTACCCTCTGTGCTATCACTCCAGCCCCAGATGGGGTATTCTTGCCCACTCCTGTGGGAGGTCATGTGAATCATGGTCCTTGCAACTTCAGAAGCCTCCTCCAAGCGCCCTACAGGTTGAAATTGACACAGGAGACCAGAGCCAACGGTTGCTCCTAGGGCCTTTCCAAGTCCTGCCCTCGCCACTGGTCTCCTGAGGATGGACAGAATCCTTGGAACTCTTAAGTCGGGACCATCAGTGTTTATTGCTATCTTTTAATTCCTTGATAGAGCCATACTATCCCGGTAAGACCTGTGGGACTACAAACTCCTACTAAAGATGCTGCTGTGGAATTACTGATGGTTTCGGGGCCAGGAGGTGGCCCAGGGCACATCCTGGTTCCATTCCCAGCACCACGTGGTTTCCGAGTGAGTGTTGCTGGGGGCAGCCCTGGAGGGTGGCCCGGGTCTTGCTGACATGACAGAGAGTGAGCAGCTGCACATTCTCAGGCCCTGGCCTGGACCCGCTGGTCAGTTGGCAGAGAATTGCCAGTGGGGTCCCAGGCCTCCTGAGCAATCTTGGGAGAGCCCACCACCAGTGTGTGTGTGTGTGTGTGTGTGTGTGTGTGTGTGTGTATTCTTGCCAAACAAACCATCGATTGCCAGAAGTTGACATTAAGCCAGGAAAAGTCATATGATTTTTTTTTTGGGGGGGGAGCGTTTGGGGCAGAGGCATCTCCAAACTTAAGTAATATTTATTCCTTTTTAATTGTGGGGGGGGTGGTGAGCACTTCCTAGGTATGTGGGGAGCCTCGAGCCATCTTGACCTAGCATATGCACCTTGAAAGGTTTTTGGTGCTTGGGCCTGGTTTGGGGAGGAGGGGGAGGTCATGAAGTGCTTGGGGTTGGACTCAGGCCTCAGGGGTGCAAGGCAAGTGCTCTGCCCCTGGCCCAGGGGTATTTTTCTTCATTGGCAGCATGTAAGTGTGCAATTATTCTGACTCCAGTTGGGTCTGGGCCAGAGGTTCTGGCTGCCCAATTGATGGGAGCTTAGGCTCCTGGCATTTGAGTCCTGTTCTGATTTTGGTGCTCTTTCCAGAGCTCTTCAAGTCCTAGAACTCCCTTGGGCGGGTGTGTCCCTGTCCTCTGCCTTGTAATCTGAGCAGGATGGAACGCACAGTTGAAGTAGACCCTTGAGGTGCAGGAGCGATAGCACAGTGGGTAAAGTGTTTGCCTTGCACCAGCCAATCAGGGTTCGATTCCCAGCATCCCATATGATCCCCCGAGCACCACCAGGAGTAATTCCTGAGTGAAGAGCCAGGAATAACCCTTGTGCATCGCCAGGTATGACCCAAAAAGAAAAAAAAAAGACCTTTGATTGATTGCATCAGGATGAGAAGGAGGCTGACACGATGGTGATGATGTTCGAGCCCCAGCATGGTCCGACCTGGGAGTACAGGTTGCTGTCCTTAAAACTTCCTGGAGGGGCTGGAGAGAGACTACAGAGATAGTCAGACCCAAGATGGATTCCCCTGGCACCACTGGGGCCTCCCTCTCTCCCCAAGCACTATGGAGTGTGATCCCTGGGGACTGCTGGTATGGCTCAAACCCTGATCTCCACACCTCCACCCCCACTCTTTCCCTCCCCCCTCAAAAAAAAAACTACCCTGGAGAGAGAAATCTCATTGGAGGAAACAAGTCCGGAAGCAGATATTTGCCGAGCTGCTTCAGAACAGAGTTAAGGGAGAGAAGAGAAAAGGCTGAAAGGGTGGCTGGCTGTGATTTATTTTGAAAGCTTGCTTACAATCCTTTGAGCTCGAGAGCCGGGGATTACTTTAAGTTTATAAGATCGCATGCTTTTGCATGCACAAATCCTATTTGTGCAAATTTGACCTTTAAAATGATTTCCATTACTGTCTGCCATACCTCATGCCCCTCTCCCTTCAAAGCCGGCCTTTGGGGGGAGGTTTTAAGTGATCTGATTGATGCTAAGACCCTGAGACCTGGGTCTGTGTCCCAAGGCCTTTGTCCATTTGTGGCCATGGCCCCATCCACTCACCGATCGAACAATCCCGTATTCATCCGTACCAGGCACTGGCAATTACAGGAACTACCATCTGTTGAGACCCTGTTTTGTGTGTGGCCCAGAGCTAAGCACTTCACAAGGCTATTCTTTTTCCTAGATTGAGACTTTGCCGCCAAATTGCCAGTCATTTCAGATATGGGACCCAGAGATTGTCTCCCGAATCATATGACTAAGTATCTGAGTATCAGAGAACTTTGCTGCTTGATTCATTTACTTCCTTCCATCACCTGAGATTTTAGGATATTCCACCCCCGCCCCATCCCCCCCAAAGAAGTCTCAGAAACGTACATTGTTATGGGCTTGAGTGTGTTACAAAACCAATCACCCCTTTTTAAAACCTGGGTTCAGGTGTTGTTTTTCCTTTCTGCTACCATCTCTCTCAAAGTGGATACTCTCGATTGGGACATGCTCTTTAATTTTCTATCCTAGAGGCTGGTGGTGTCCTGTGGGAAACACGTGCGGGCAGAGGTCAGGGGCTGCATGGTATGCACACACAGGTTCCTTTGAGCATCACCTAGCCCTATATCCTCAGTTGCACGCATCCAGTCCCTATGCTGGGTTTTATTTTAGGCTTTTTAACTGACCAGTATTTGTAAATTCTTTCTCTGCTAAGGCATGCTCAGTGTGAGGTTCGGTAAAAGCGAAAAGATGCCATTTTTTTTGAAGTCAGGGGCATACCCGGTGGTTCTCAGTGCTCAATCCTGGCTCTGTGCTCTGGGGTCACTCCCAGCAGGACTCAAGGAACCATGTGGGGTGCCAGGACTGACCTGGGGTGAGCCAGCTGCAAGACCAGCAACCTTAATCTCTGTCCTATCTCAAAAGCAAACCAGTCATCACTTGGCTTTTGGTAACCAGTTTATTTAAGAATGTTTCTAAGCATTGGTCATTGGCTTGCATAGCCTCCAAAGATTGGGGCTCTGGAAAACTATAGCCTTTCTCCCGTAGGGCTAAAACCTCCATTTCAAAGAATCCTTTCTGCCCCATCTCACTGCTCGTGCCTCTGAAATGCAAAGTCATCAGATGGCTTTTATTGGATTGAATATGATGTGTTTAGAGAATCACTTCACAAAATGAAGCTTGAAATTTAACGCAACTATTGACGGAACAGATTCCCTGTTAGGCCCCGTGTCATAGACTGGAGATGGGTAAATAAGCAGAAACAGGAGATTGTCTTTGCTAGATGCGGCTGGTAATGCACCCAGCCGCTAATCCAATAATCAGGGGGACAAATAACTCTCCACTCTGCAGGGAATTATAAAGGGGAGGCGATAGAGCTATAAGAAGGGGAGATAAGGGGGTGGGGAGCTTTGACTCAGTGTGGAGTCCAGCAAAGTGTCACCTGCAGAAACATTTAATCACGTATCTAAGGCTGAAAAGGAATTCAGCAAAGGAGAAAAGTCTTGCGGGCATTCTTGGGGGAGCACTGGGCCTTCTTGGGGGAGCATTGTGTCTCCAAGGATCTAAGATGGGTTTCTCTGGGGTTGGGGAAGGGTGCAGGGACCCGGTCCCTCTCATGAGCTGCGTTCCATTTTATCGCCCTTTCCTTCCCTTTGGTCGTGAAGGCCTCTTCATCAGAACACCGCATGCCCCCAAATCGAATCTGCACACATTTGCGTAAACCACCCTGCCTAAATTTTGAAACGATGGTTTGGAAAACAACTTTTTGTGCTGTGGCCAGGCTGTAGGGGAGAGCCACCAACGGGCTTTGGGGAAGGAGGCGGGTTTGACCAAGTGTCCCGATAGGGTCACGCCCAGCCGCTCCTGGAGGCCAGGCTGGAGCTGGGCAGGAGGGGCAGAAGCCCCTGTGGGCAGTCCAGTCCCACAATTGGGGTGGGAGAGGGATTACTGAGACTGGAGGGGTGATGGGGGGCAGGGGGTACTGCAGATGCTCCTGGGAGGGAACATTGGCTGGACACTGTGGCCACCCAAAGGTGGCTGGCGTGGGATGTGGGACATCAGCAGGGTGGTCAGCCCCTGTTGGATAACTGAGGGCCCTAGTGGTCTCCAAACGAGATAGGTGGGGTAGTCAGGAAGGCCTCTAAGAGGGGTGACTGGAGCTCCAAGTGGGGTCTGGGGTAGCTTAAGCTGCCAGGGAGAGGGGTTTTGTCATGAGCCCAGTGAAGCCTGGCCTGAGTGCAGATGCCATGGGGACGAGAGAGGGGGCAGAAGGTGGCCATGGGGGAAATGATGCTCAGGAGTGATGCTCCACGGGGTGGTGGAGCCGTGATGGAGGGTAAAGGGTAAAGCAAAGAAAAGCCCGGTGGCAAATGCCCCCTGGGGCAGTGTTCAGAAATGCACCCCAGACCAAGGAGACTTGGCAGTGCCTTTCCCGGAAGCCTCAGGCCCCTCAAGCAAGTAGCACTACCAGCGGGCTTGAAAGGTCCTTCCCTGGCCCTCCAGGGGAGCCTGCATGGGGGTTTCTCTCTGGAACCCTTAAGAACATGAGTTCGGACCTGAGCGATAGCCCAGTGGGTAGGGCGTTTGCCTTGCACACGGCCAACCCGGGTTCGATTACCAGCATTCCATAGGGTCCCCGCGCACCACCAGGAGTAATTCCTGAGTGCATGAGCCAGGAGTAACCCCTGTGCATCACCAGGTATGACCCAAAAAGCCAAAAAAAAAAAAAACAAAACACTCAGCTGGGCAGCTGCCTTATCAGCCCTTCCTTGCTGCCGGCTGCCTTCAGCAAAGAGGAAGCCGCCCGCCAGATCGGCGGATAATCTGGAGAGTGACTCAGGCCGGGAGCAGGGCCCCGCCACCACCTTGCTTCACCAGGGGGGATGTGGGTCTGTCTCAGGAAAAGGACTTAATTATTAGTCGCACAGCGGTAATAGCCGGCTCATCCTATCAGAAGAGATAAAACAGATCAGTGGGAAAGCATTTGGGAGATTTTATTAAGCTCGAATATTCTATTAGAGATTCAATTTCATTTTCCAGTCTGCGTTAAGAGGGTCTCAGGATGATGGCAGGAGAGTGGGGGGCGGAGGGGCAGTTCCAGGGAGTCAGGTGCTCTGTCACTAACGAGATGACAGAATGTCGAGGATCAAGGAGCCTGGACAAAAGCCATTTGGGGCTGAGTGCGGAGGGGAGCAGGCGGGGGTGGGATTAGCGGGTCCCCGCTCCACGGGGATGCTGGCACAGGGGTGGGGGGCTGCTTGGGCTCTTGTGACTCTTAGATTTTGGTGCTCAGGGCTTACTCCTGCACTCAGGGATCACTCCTGGCCGGGCTCAGGGAACCATATGGGATTCTGGGAATCGAACCTGGGTCAGCTGCAAGCAAGGCAAAGGCCCTCCCCACTAGATGATCACTCCATGTTGGTAATCCCTTGGAGCCCCTCTGCAGGTTAGCCAAGGGACACAGTTAAGGCTCTGTTGATGCAGCCCTGAAAGAGGTTTTATTTAGTGCTTCAGAGGAGGGTGTGTGGAGATGAGAGGTCAGCCCCGCGCTTCTTGGACCAGGGCTTCGGGGATGGGGGGGGCCAGGGGACCCACTGGGTGTTTCTACCAACAGCCTCGCCTCGGACATCTGGGTTGAGAGACAGGGCACAGAGCGCCGAGGGCTGGAGCGGTCAGCTACCCGCAGAGGCCCTGCGTCTGTTCTGGCTATGGTTACTCAAGCGTCTCTGGGTGTGGTTCTGTTGACCTCCAGCACCATGGGACCCCAGCGCAGAGCTGGGCTGAATCCTGCTGGGAGTGGCCCCTGAGCATTGCTGGGGAGAACCCGCCCCGGCCGGCATGAAAGGAATGTCCCAGGCTTCCGGCTCTCTTTAATTGTTGTCTGGGCTTTCATGTGTTCCTGTGTGTCCTTGGTAGTGACCCCTCAGGGTCCTGGACGCATTTGCTGTTGTGGCCCCTGTGGCTCTCCCTGGCCCGTGTTCCCTCTCAAGACTGGGAGTCATGCCATCCCTG
Organism: Sorex palustris; assembly: GCA_028565675.1. Taxonomy (NCBI): domain Eukaryota; kingdom Metazoa; phylum Chordata; class Mammalia; order Eulipotyphla; family Soricidae; genus Sorex; species Sorex palustris. Next base: position 3,669 of record JAOXYA010498260.1, on the reverse strand, counting down.
CACAGGAAAGCTGATGTCACGGGTCTGCCCATGAGGCAGGCTTCTTGTCGTGTGTGCAGACCCACCCATGAGGGGCCCCTCTCCAGGCCCTGCGTGCCCTGGGCCTTCAGAGGGACCCCAAAGCTCTCACCTTCCTTCCCAGGCTGGGGCGGAAGGGAAGCTGGATTGTCATCCGGGAACTTGCGTGGCTTTCTCCGAGCTGGGACACGCATGGGTGGGCACCTTGATCTTCAGCCGGGAGCCTCCTTGGAGTCTGGAGCACACCGGAGATGAGGAGAGAGCACCTGCTTGCATCTCTGCCCGGGGACCATTATTTGTCATAGCCCCGTTGGAATATGGCCTCTTCCAGCTTAATCGCATTGTTGGAGGGCCAGGAATATTGCCTCGTAGTTGGCAGCCTACCTCATGAGCTAGGGGAGAAGGCAGCTGGGATAGAGAAGGGATCTCTAAGACAATAATGGTTGGAGGGATGGTTCGGGATGGGAGATGCCTGATGAAAGTAGATAAAGGACTAAACTTGATAACCTCTCAGTATCTGTATTGCAAACCATAATGCCCCAAAGTAGAGAGAGAGTATGGGGGAAATTGTCCACCACAAAGGCAGGGGGGAGGGTTGGAAAGGGTGGGTGTATACTGGGGACATTGGTGGTGGAGAATGTGCACTGGTGGAGGGATGGGTGCTTGATCATTGTATGACTGAAACTCAAACATGAAATCTTTGTAAGTATTTCATGATGATTCAAAAAAAAAAAAAAAGTAGAACCAGCACCACCACCACCACCACCACCAACAACAAAACCCACCTGCATTGTTGGAATTTTGGAGGGAACTGGCCCGAGGAAGTGACACTGCCTTGGGGATTGGTGGTCCCCAATCCCGACCCCTCAGCAATCCCCACCTTCCTCTCCCTCCCACTCTATGACTGCAGAATGTGATGACAGGGTGTGTTTCCCCCTACCCCCACCATCATTTCCTGGGGTCAGAAGGCAACGTTTTGCCTCAACTGTGGTGCTTGTGAAGCTGGTGCTCCTTGTGTGGGTGTCTGTGCTGGCTGGAACTTGGCCCCCAGGCTGGGCTCGCGTACTATGCTTCCTGTCCAGGGTTCTCTGTGTCGTTTCTGTTCTGGTGCTCAGGAGAGAGGGAGAACAGGGATTTGTGTCCTGTGGGCTTGTTGCTGGGCAGCTGGAAGTTGCTTGTGGCCGCCAGGACCATGTGGAATTTGGGGACGGGACTCAGGACTGTGCTCTGAGCTCCTGCGTTTCCTCTAGCCAAGAAGCGTGTTTGTAGAGGGTTTTTATTGTTTTTGTTTTTGTTTCTTTTTATCTTGTATTGATGGTTGGATCCTTTTGTATCCAATGGTAACAATTTTTTTTCCCCATTCAAGATCATGCTAGAGTAAGAAGGAAAAAAATTGGCTCCAACAGGTGCATAAACGTGACACCTTTTGGAATACACAGAGGGTGGGGTTCCTGGCAGCCTCCACGGCAGCTGTCTGTTCACCTCGTCCGGGCTTGTACTGTTGGGTTTGCCAGGAGAGGTGGGAAGTTGGGGGGCGTGGTGGGGGGCGTTTGCACACAGGACTTCATTGATTGCACCTTATTTGTTTTCTGTGAGGTCTCAGAGGCTTTTGGAATCCTTATGGTTCTTGGAAAGAGGCTGACTTTTTTTTTTTTAAGGGACAGTGAAACTTTCAGGTTGGTCAACAGCCCCACCCAGCCAGCAGCCATCAGATTTGTTATCATGGAAATGGGCCCTCCTGGGTGTGTCCAGCCTGGTCTGGAGACCCCTTAGAGGTCATCCTGAAAGGCTTGGTCTGTCTCAGCAGAGGTCAAACTAGAACTGCATCTGGTTTTGGAGGTGGTCACACCTGGCTATGCTCAGCTGGCTCTGCACTCAGGGATCACTCCTGGCAGTGCTTGGGAAACCACTTTGGGGTGCCACGGATCAAACCCAGGTCAGCTTCGTGCAAAGCAAGTGCCCTATAGGCAGTACTATCTCTCTGGGTCAGAACCAGTATCTTTTTTTGTGAAAACAGGTTCTCTTGAAGTCTGGAGTTTTCTATCCCACAGAGCATATATATACATATATATTATATAATATATAAAATATATATATATATGTGTATTTTCTTTGGAGTCTTGATTCCTGTCTATGCCTGAATTACTAAGTTGTCTTCTGAGGAGAGCCTCAAGGGTGTTTTCTTAGCAAGGGTCTACATTGGTCTCCTTGGAAATCACTTTTTCTGGTTACTCAGTGGCCTCTGAATGTCACTGTGTTCTGGGTCAGTTGTTGGCAGTAGCTAGTTTTCAAGTTCTAGCAGATGAGAAAACACCTGTCTCCTGAGTCCAAAACTTGTCAGCGGAGAGGCACGGGTGAGAGGCGGTCAGTTGGTGATATCCGGAAGCTGGGGTACTTCTTTGAATATCTGTTCCTGGCACAGCTTCAGCCCTGTGAGGCCGAGTCCTTCTTCCCAGTGGAAGAAATGCTTCAGGCTGGCACTGGGAGCCGAAATCAAGAAATCGTAGCTGGGTTTCGGCTTTAAAACTCCTACCCCTCCCACCTTTCCCCAGTGACATCATTTATTTTTCTTCCTCCCTTTCTGGCTAAGTGTCTGTGACCTGCCTCTTGCTAGCATCCTGGCTGCAGCCGACCCTTCTCAGGCTTCTTGGCTCCGAGTAACTTCTGTGATTTTCTTTTTCTGGTGGGGGGACTGTGTGTTTAGGAGAGCTGAGGAGGGCGTGGCGGTGCCCTTCCCAGGACTTTCCAGAGTGACTGTGGTAGTGGGGACCGAGGGCATCAGGGTGCGTGGAGCTCTAGCACCCATGTTATGGGTCCTCATGCAGTTCCTGCTGGGGGTGAGAGGGGCTCTGTGAGAGCTCGTAGCTGCTCCAAGACCTCGGGCTCACTCCGTGGTGGGCAAGTGTGCTGTGTCACTGTTCTTCCCTGCCCACGGGCCCAGCACTTACCTCCAACCAGACTGTTAAGGGGTTTGGCTCCAGCTGATGGCGGGTTCTCTGGGTCTTGGCCTTCCGGCTTGTAGGGCTTAGTGGTGGGATTCTTTGCACATTTGGTATGCTGAGGACAGTCCCCGGCCCCGACCCCCATCTGAAGCACGGGCCTTTGGGGGTGCTGCCGGAAAGCTGGCTGCCGCAGGAGCTTCTTAAAATACAAATGAGCCACGGTTCCGCAGCTGCCTCTGGGCTTCATCAGTGCTCGGCAGAGGTTACTGGGCAGGGGGATTGGGGGGAGGCACTTTTTTGTGTGAGATGGACTTGAACCAACAATTCGGATATTTTTGCAATTTTAATTGGCTCTTCCTGGCAGAGGTTCCCTACAGCTGTTTGTCAGACAGGGACTGGAACTATTTATGGTAAGCGGTGGTAGATAGCAAAATCTACCAGGCCACTGTATTGTTCCATTTGGAAATCGTTTCCCAATTGCCAAGGAAGAGGAGAAAATGGGAGAGAGACTTGAGGCCACCTTCCTCGGCTTGCTTGCCAAGCCACTTCCAGGGAAATCTTGGAAAAATGTCATTACTGCAGTGTTCAGACAGGCTCCCCCCACTTTGTGTGTGTGTGTGTGTGTGTGTGTGTGTGTGTGTGTGTGTAGGAGTACTGCTATTTATTCAGCCACTGATTAGGCTGATTGAATTGGGCATGAACTCCACCT
>JAOXYA010498205.1:0-14768 GCA_028565675.1 Sorex palustris | reverse complement strand
CCCTGAGCACCGCCAGGAGTGATTCCTGAGTGCAAAGCCAGGAGTAACCCCTGAGCATCGCTGGGTGTGACCCAAAAGAAAGAAAAAAAGAAAAAAATTTTGGCTATTTGGGTCACACCTGGCAATGCTCAGGGGTTACTTCTGGCTCTGCACTCAGGAATCACTCCTGGCGGTGCTCAGGGGATCATATGGGATGCCGGGGATCAAACCACATACACAGCCACATACAAGGCAAACGCCCTATCCACTGCATTATTGCTCTGGCCCTGCATAAGAAAAATTTGACGGGGCAAATCTTCCTTGTAGAAAATAGAAATGTGGATGGAAGCTCTCTGTCTGATTGGTTCATTCACTCCCTCAGCCTTGCGCATTGAAGGCCTCTGGGGCAGGCCCTGTGCTGGGGCAGGCGCTGGAGAGACGAAAGGCAGAACTCTGTCTCCAAAGAGCTCAGAAGCCACTGAGGGGTCAGTGGCACAAGCAGAATGTCAGCCCAGGATGTGAGAAGCACCTCAGTGCCAGCGATAGCATAGCAAGTCCATATAAAGCTGGCCTACCAGTGTGGTGCAATTTTTGCCAAGAGGGGAACATTTAGGTGGGGCACTGCAGGATGAAGAGGAGCCTGACTAGGATTTAGGAAGAGTGTTCCTAGCAGAGGGAACGGCATGAGCAAACACAGCCCCACAGCAGAGCTGCTGCCGTTCTCTGGCGGGCAGAGCCCCTTCCTCCCATCTTCTGGTCTTTCTCCTGGTGCTGGCGCATTTGCATGGCCGTATCCACAGTACCTGACTGTCCTCTAGCACATCATCACCCTCCTCCTGTTTCTTGCCCGGAAAAGGACCGGAAGCCAGTGTGGGGGCTCCCTCCTGCCTCGCCGAGCTCCCAAGCTCATCACGAAGATCAAGCGGGACTTGGCCTGGAAAGCGTTTCTACAAACTCAAACATTTATCACCAAGTTTCCAGTCTTGCTTCTAAAAGCTCAGCAAGTGAGTTACACAGAAAAATGGAATGTCAAAAGAGGCTCTGAGGTGGAAGGAAAGGAAGGAGGGAGGGAAGGGAAGAAAATGAGAGAGCCACTGGCCCTCTCCTCTCCCTCGGCCTCGCCAACCAATCAGGTGGGTCCTCTCGGCTCATCCCCCTCCTGGAGGCCGGGGCTGCAAGGAGAGGGACCGTGATGGGATGGGGAGGAGATGACCTCATCGCCGCCATGGGTCACGAGGACATTTGTCCTGTCCAGACAGTCTATGATGGAGCCAGACAAGGGCTGAGCTATGAAATCAACAGATTGGACATATTTTCCTATTAGACTTGGCTGTTTTCCATTTCGAAAAAAAAAAAATACCTTGGCAAGAAATCCAGCCCTTGGAAGATTTTATACCCTTTCTACCCTCCAGAGGAGAGTGTTCGTCTTCTCCTTAGGGATGTGTCTGAGGAGGGACAACGTCTCAGTCTGGCTGGCCAGGGTTGTCTGAGACACAAGCAAAGGGTTGCTCGGATCATCCAGACCTTTAACTTTCCTGGGGGAGGGGTCAGAGCTGATGGGAGAATACAGCGGGATGAACTGCAAGGGGTGGGCTTGGTCTGGAGTGGGGGGCAGGAGTAGTTATGGGTGGGAAGGGGGTGGGAACCTTAGCTCAGCCCTGGGTGGGATTCTGTCCTGACTCTAGGAAATGGAGGGGCTCATACACACACCAGATGGCACAGTGTCCTGGATAGAAAATATCATTGCTCTATGATGACACTGTCATCCTGGAGTATCCCTGTCCCCCTGTCCCACACATACAGCATTGCCCCAAGAAACCCAGCTTGACCACTGCCAAGAAGAAAACCAGGATGCAGTTTAGGGAGAAACCTATAATGGGCTAGAGGCTTGGCCTCTGAATTCAACCTAAGGTACGGGGAACAGCATAGATGGAAGGGCATTGGGGTCCTGGTTCACGGACTGGGGGTCTGGAGGGTGAGTACAGACAGGTAATAAGAGAGGACGGATGTTCATCGCTGCACTATATCCAACAACCAGAATCTGGAAACAGCCTCAGTGCTCAAGAACGGACAACCGGATAAAGCAACTATGGTACATCTGCACAATGGAACACTATGCAGCGTCCAGGGAAAAAATGAAGTCATGAAATTCGCTTATCCATGGATGGACATGGAGAGTAGCATGCTGAGTGAAATGAGTCAGAGGGAGAGGAACAGACATAGGATGGCTATTTATTTGTGGGATAGAAAAACAAGACCAGGAGGACTGGCCCACAATTGGAAGCTTGCCACAAGTGGGGGAGGGGAGAGGGAAGAGGGCAGTTAGGACAGAGAAGGGACCACTGGGACAATGGTAGTTGGAGACGGTCACTCTGGACAAGAGCTGAGTGCTGGAAGGAGGTAAGGGGGCATGCAGGATAACCTCACAGTGTCTGTATCGCAAATCATAATGCCCAAGAGGAGAGAGAGAGAGAGAGAGAGAGAGAGAGAGAGAGAGAGAGAGAGAGAGAAGGGAGAGAGACAGAGAGACAGAGAGAGAAGAAAAGTGTCTTCCATAGAGGCAGGCTGGGGGCGGGGTGGTAGGAGGCAAACGAGGGACATTGGTGGTGGAAAACATGCACTGGTGAAGGAACTATGTTGGAACATTGATGTGGATGACACCCAGTCATGAACAACTTTTTTTAAATTATAGATTCATGGTGAGCTACACAGTTGCAAAGTTCCATGAACAACTTTTAACTGTGTATCTCACCATGATTCAACTTTTTAAAATTTTTCATCACTGTATCACTGTATCACTGTCCTCCCATTGTTCATCAATTTGCTCCAGCGGGCCCAGTAACGTCTCCATCGTGAGAGTTGTTGTTACTGTGTTTGGCAGATCGAATACATCACGGGTAGCTTGCCAGGCTCTGCCGTGCGGGCGAGATACTCTCGGTAGCTTGCCGGGCTCTCTGAGAGGGGCGGAGGAATCGAACTCGGCTTGGCCAGGGCTGGCTGCACACAAGGCAAACGCCCTACCGCTGTGCTATTGCTCCAGCCCTCTTCACACTAAGGAAACTCACCCCCTACCCCAAACCCTTGAGATGTTCTGGTCATTCGGTTCCCAGACCCCCAAGACTGCCTTGGTCCCATAGCCTCTGTCCACCGGGCCTTCTGGAAAGGAGATCCTGTGATTTGTGTTCTGTGTGTTCTGATAGGAAGTGGGGGACTGCTGTTTTCACACAGCTCGGGGTGGGGGAGGAAAGGGGGGTATGTTTTTGACAAGCCTCTAGAAACCACACATACAGCATTGGCTGGAAACTGTTTGCCTCAGAAATGTGCTTAGAAAGCAAAGCCCTTTGAAGGGCCGGAGAGATGGCTCAGTGGTCTGAGCCTGTGCGTGGCAGGAGGGAGACCCAGGTTTTATTCCCCAGTTCACGTGGTTCTTGAGCACCCTAAGGAACAACCCTTCAGAGCTCAGAGCTGGGAGCAGCTGCCTGGCATGGCAGAGAAAACAACAATCAGGTCAGATGAACCTTTCGGTCTGTGACATTTCCGCAAGACCGTTGTGACGCGGCCACAGTCACGTCCTTGTAATGCCCGCTGACCGTTTGTTTCTCTCCCCTTCCGAAAGGTCAAGTTTGTTCCCTAGGCTTGAAAAACCCGAAGAGATGGGGAATGGTTTTGTCTTGCCTCAGCCCCTCTCAGCAGTGCCACTTGGATGGGCCCTCCCCCAGGGTCCCCCCTACCCCCGCCTTCCGCAGGCCTCCACCTGTGCCTCCCTTTACCTGGAGACTCAGTGCCGGGGCCCCTGGGGGCCCTAAGGGCTCACGGCAGACGTCTGCTCATGAAGCCAGACAATCGCCGTCTTGTACGTGACACTGATCGCTGATTTTCCAGCCTCTGGGGGGACTCATCACTGTGCTTCTGAAACCTGGTACATGGAGAGGCATCTGGAATGTTCTCTTCTCCATATGGGAGCCAGTTGGGGACTGTCGCTGGGAGCTGGCCTGACGGCCTTGGTGGCATTTTTAATCAGCAGCCACACACACACACACACACACACACGCACACACGCACACACGCACACAAGTACACGCACACACACACGCACACACACACACACAGGCACGCATGCACCATTCAGGACAGTTTGGAAGGTTACCATTTGTTCTTTCAGCTGACGCCTAACCCGTGTATCAGCACACAAAGGGAAATCCATCCTCTGCTTTTGTGGGTCTTGCAGATATACAGATGGGCTTGGGGGAGGCAGGTGAACAGGATCTTCTTTCTTGGGATGCCCGGGAATTGAACCGGGGTCAGCTGCGTGCAAGGCAAATGCCCTCCCTGCTGTGCTATCTGTCTCCGAGAGTCCTGGGAGAAGAGTCTTGACCCAAAAATCTCTGAAGGAATAGAAGCCTTCCCATGAGAATCTTTCCAGAATTTGAAATTTAGATCAGACCAAAGTGAAAACTTCTCCCTCTCTTCTGCCTGGGAGGTTTAGAAACTTAACCCCGAGGGAAAACAACTTCAATTTAAGAAGTTCTAGGGTCCAGAACAGTAGTACAGTGGGGAGGGAGTTTGTCTTGAATGTGTCCCACCTGGTTCGATCCTCAGCATCCCATGGGGTCCCCCAAGTATGGCCAGGAGTGATTCCTGAGGGCAGAGCCAGGAGTAACCCCTGAGTATTGCCGGATGTGACCCAAAAAGAAAAAAAATTCTAGAATGAGCCCAGGAGGATGAAGGCAGGGTGTGAGGGAGGCTCCGATCCTGGAGATGGGGCTGAGAATAGTTATAGTGGTCAGGGAGGGGGTCCGAATCCTCATTTCAGCCCTTCCAGCTCGCTGATCCAGGGAAGTGTGCGCTCTCTACCACAGCTGAACGTTCCTTAAAGCTAGACTTATTACAGCTCTCTGCCAGGATTAGTAGGGGCTCACGAGAGAGTGTGGAAGCCTTAGCTGATGGTGGAGATTTGGGTCAAGACTGTTCTCCCAGGATCAGAGATAGCACAGCGGGTCAGGCATTTGCTCTGCAGGCAGCTGACCCGGGTTCAACCCTCGGCATCTCATACGGTCCTCCGAGTCCTGCCAGAAGTGATCCCAGAGCACAGAGCCAGGAGTAAGCCCCTAGGTCACTGTCACTGTCACTGTCACTATCACTGTCCTCCCATTGTTCATCGATTTGCTCGAGTGGGCCCAGTAACGTCTCCATTGTGAGACTTGGCTGTTACTGTGTTTGACATATAAAATACATCACGGGTAGCTTGCCAGGCTCTGTTGTGCAGGCGAAATACTCTCAGTAGCTTGCCGGGCTGTCAGAGAGGGGAGGAGGAATCGAACTTGGGTTGACCATGTTGGCTGCCTGCAAGGCAAACGCCCTACCGCTGTCCTATTGCTCCAGCCCACCTCTGGGTATGGTTCCAAAAGAAGAAAACAAACAAATAGCAGACTGGTGCTCCCTAGGTCTGACTCGGACCCAGGTCTCCTGAGAAACAGGATCCGGGGTGCAGCACCCCCACCCCCAGCGTGGAAGATTCCTGTCTTCCTCCCCGTCGGCTTTAGCTTGCTTCCTTGGCCCGCCCAGAAGCGCCCCGGTCCAGAAATGCTTCTGTGCTAGCGTGGGTGGGCGCACTTTGGAGTGCTTGATTAACCCAGCAATTAATAAAAGCCGGAGAGGTGACAATTGGAGTTCCCAAGCTACGGGGGAACGTGTGGCACTTGGCCTCTCTCCACGCGAACAGATTGGCTTCGAAACCACCCGCGGGGAGAAACATCAGAATGCAGGACAGGGACGTGAGGGAGAAACGGGGCTCAGCACCCAACCCGGGGGACCTGGAGATGACCCCAAGGTCTGTGCGAGTCCCTGGGTTCAGTTTCTGCCACTGCGTGCCCACCATGCTCCCACACCCCATTCCCCAGCAATACCAGGTATGATAACGCCGAGATCCCGAAATGCTGCTGAGTCGGGCCCTGTTGGCCCAAACTTTGAGCCATCTGGCCCACTAAGAAGCACCCCTGAACATTGTTTGGGAGGCGTCCCTCATTCTGCAAAAAAAAAAAAGGCAGCAAAACTAGGATGTCCATATAGGTGAATTGGTTGATGGACCACTTGATGCGGATCGCCAGATATTCGTTGAGTCTGTACCCTTGCCAGGGCCTGAGGCTGTGTCTGTGGGGAAGGCGTGACTCCCACAATGTGATGGAGTGGCATGTCCTCGAACCTGGCAGGGGAGGGCGGGATCTGAGGTGTCTGAGGTGTCTTTGCAGGGGAGCGGGCTGGTGGAAAGGGACCACTCCTGCCTTGATTCCACAGTAGCACCAGCAGCTGGAGCCGGACCTTGACGGATGGGAAGGGCTTTCCAGCATCAGAAAAAGAAGGTTTTTTTTAAAAAAAAATTTTATTGAATTGCCATGAAAACAGCTTTCATGTTTGAGTTACAATCACCCAATGACCAAACACCCATCCCTCCACCAGTGCACATTCCCCACCACCAACGTCCCCAGAATACCCCACCCCCCTTTCCCACCCTCCACCTGCCTCCATGGCAGACAAGATCCCCCATACTCTCTACTTTTGGACATTATAGTTTTCAGTGCAGTTACTGAGAGGTTATCACGTTTGGTCCTTTATCTACTTTCAGCACACATCTCCCATCCCAAGCGATCCCTCCAACCATCATTTTCTTAGTGATCCCTAAAGATGGGTGTTCCGAGGTCTCAGGGATGCAGTGCTCCCGGATGAAGAGGTTTGCATTTTAGCCCTTCTGCTTGGCTCGCTGCTGCTAGGGCTTGTCTCGGTGCCTCTCTGCGAGTTGGTTTCCTTCTCTGTGTAAGTGGGTAGTGTCTGTGGCCAAGGCGGAGACCGGGACGTCTGGGCTTCCACGAGGGGTGTCGTGCAGGTCATGTGTGGAGGCCTGGGACATACATGGGTGTAACTGCACGCACGGGAGGAATGTAGCAGGGAAGCAAGTGTCAGTGGCCTCAGAGGGTCCCACGTCCTTTTTTGGGGAGTGGGGTCACACCCTGGGGATCGAACCTCAAACCTGAGTCAGATGCATGCAAGGCAAACGCCCTCCCCACTGTACTACCATTCCAGCCCTGGTCTTTATTTTTCAACCCCACACTTTATTGATTTTCATTTGGGGACACCTCCCAGCTCCCTGCTTGGGAGTCCTTACTAGTAAGTGAGTCTCCAGGCACATCTCTTGATGGGAATCGAACCCAGATCTCTAACGTGCAAAAAACCCTTCGCACAGGCTGTGGAGCCATCTCAGACTCCCGCATCTGGCTTTTGTCGGCACAGATGTTGATTTCCGTGTCCTTGCTGGAGGGCTCTCTCTGCTCGGCCGGGCTCCGGACACCACTTACCCTTGAAAGCTCGGCTACCCATGTGGGACGGAATGTTCTTTGCTCTTCCCAGGAGTGAGTGCTGGCAGTGGAGTCTGTTTCAAGGAGCAGGTTGAGAGAGAGAGAGAGAGAGAGGTGAGTGTGGTGAGGGTTTCTTCATGCACAACCTCTTTGCACTTGAGACCCACAACCTGGCTGAGCCTGAATCACCTCGGATTCCTGGTGTGGTGCGTCTTGAGTTCTTTTCTGATTATGGTGCCTTCCGGAGTGGGGGGATGACGGGAGGGACCCTGGGGACACTGGTGGTGGGAAATGTGCACTGGTGGAGGGATGCATGTTGGAATACTGTGTGACTGAAACCCAATCATGCACAGCTTTGGAATGCTCTATCTCACAATGATTCAGTAAAAAATAAAAATAATAATAACAATAATAACCTTTCTGTGTGGCCCAATTTTCCAGTTGCCCAATTGTATATTCTGATCTGCCCCATGATGAAACTCAGGAGTTAGGGTTATAATTGGTCAGCATCCAGGTGGCCCCCGGGGTTCCAGATGGGCATCAGTATCTATTAGCCACATGGCTTCCCGCCAGCACTTCATCACGCACATGGTCAGATTCTGCATCCCCGAGCTTCTGTTGAAGATAGAGTGATGTCCACGGAGGAGACGTTTTATCTTGAGCACCAGACGAGCCTCTCTGGGAAGGCCAGAACTGCCTTAGTGGACAGAAGTTTCTTAAGGAGCAACAGACAGCTCTCACTGCTGAGGAATTAAATGCGAGTCACACAGATGGCTTTTAATTTCCTAGTTGAGGGCCAAAGAGATAGTACTGCAGGGAGGGCATTTGCCCTGTGTGCAGCTGACTTGGGTTCGATCCCCGGCTTCCCATAGGGTCCCCTAAGCACTGCCAGGAGTAATTCCTAAGTGAAGAGCCAGGAGTAACCCCTAATCATTGCTGGGTGTGATTCCCAAACCAATAATAATAGTAGTAGTAGTAGTAGAACTATAGCTCTGTCCTCCCATTGTTCATCAATTTTCTCAAGCAGGCACCAGTAACATCTCACAACAAATTGTGAGACTTGTTGTTACTGTTTTTGGCATATCGAATACGTCACAGGTCGCTTGCCAGGCTTTGCCATGCGGGCGGGATACTCTTGGTAGCTTGCCGGGCTCTCCAAGAGGGACCGAGGAATCAAACCTGGGTTGGCCATGTGCAAGGCAAACATCCTACCCATTGTGCTAAATAATAATAAAATTGATTTCTTAGTTGCTGCATTGAAAAAAAATAAAGTTGGACTGCAGAAATAGTCCAGGAGTTAAGTCCCTTGCCTTACCTGTAGCTCACCCCAGTTCAGTCCCTGACACCAGTAGGAAACTGCTGAGTGACGTCGAATGTTTGAGATTGAACCGTGTTGGCCCTGGGGTTGGCTGTCTAGGCGTAAATCCCGCCTCTTTCCCTCAGCTGTGTGATTTTGGATCAGGGAGTTACCTTCTCGAAGATGCATTTTGAGATTGTGTTGGTGCTGACCCACGTCATGCATGCAGGTTGCCATCTGACCTTCAGAGACACCCCGAGCAGAGGATGAGGATGAGGTTGAGGATGTTGAAGCTCTGAGCTGTCTGCTGTGCTCGGCAGAATACAATTTCATTCGGGGTCATAGGCCAAGAAGAATCCAGGTAGACACATTAACAGCCATGATCCAGAGACTCACAAATAAATCTCAGAAGAGAGCAATCTGCTGCAGAGATCCTTCTGGACCTCCAAATCACCATCCAGTTAAAAATTTAACTCCAGCTCTGGCACCGTATTTTAAATTTTAGAATTCCGGAAGAAACATCTTGTACTCTATGCCACCAATATGCCAGGAGTGTCACCCACATTTAATGGGATGTATAGTATAATAGTAGAAGGCAACCAGTCTCTCTCTCTCTCTCTCTCTCTCTCTCTCTCTCTCTATGTATATATATATATATATATATATATATATATATACACACACACACACACAAGGCTCAACCTGTAACAACATGTTAGTAATTTCTTATATAGGGGATTAATAACGCCAAGGTGAGATACAACCGTTTTCACACACTTTCCTCTAAGGAACCCTTTTTTTGCATCATTTTTAGTAGATTATTCATAACAAGCAATACAAAATAAATTATTCAGCATCTGCCTTTGGGGCCGGCTTGGGTGGTGGTGGGAAAATTCGAAAGAGTGGTGGTGGGAAGGTGTAATGATGGTGAGATTGGTGTTGAAATGTTGAATGTAATACATTATTGGGAACAACTTTATAAGAATAAAACAACATCAAAAAAAAAAACCAGGCAGACAGGGGGCACGTTCTGGCTTGAGGATTCACAACCAATCAGTAGCAGAGGTGGGATTTGGGTTTTGATTTTGTGGGGTCACACCTGGCAGGGCTCAGGGCTGACTTTTGGCTCTGTGCCTGGGGACGGGACTCAGAAGATCATAGAGGGTGTTGGGGAGCAAACCTAGGTTGACTATGTGCAGAGCAAATTCCCTGCTTGCTGTACTGTGTCTGTGTTATGGCTGTTGTTCTTTTTTTTTTTTTAAATATATACCTGGCAATACACAGGGGTTACTCCTGGCTCATGCACTCAGGAATTCCTCCTGGCGGTGCTCGGGGGACCCTATGGGATACTGGAAATTGAACCTGGGTCAGCCACATTCAAGGCAAATGCCCTCCCCCCTGTTCTATTGCTTTAGTCCCCGCTGTTGTTCTTAATATGCCTGCAAGTCACCCTCCTAGCTTCGCCTTTCCACCCAGTTCCTTTCCTTGGTCCATCAGTTTGTTTTTAAGTTTTATTTTCTTAAAATTGTTCACAATAAGTGATTACATTCAATATTTCAATACTAGTCCCACCACTGTTATACCTTCCCACCACCATTATTTCAAATTTTCCCACCACTACTCAAGCCTGCCCTACAGGCAGATGCTAGATAATTTATTTTGTATTGCTTGTTATGAATCACATGAGATGTAGTGTGGCCGCTTTTGCGGTTGCGTGCTCCTGGGATTCTAAAATTTTAGAGAATTAGAGTCCGGAGAAATCTCAGCAGTGAGCTGCTCTGTTCCGAGATTCATTTGTGAGTCTCTGGATCATGGCGTTAATGTGCTTAAATTAGGCAATTTGTGGGTGTGACCTCCAGGGCCAGAGAGATGGGAAGAACCGGCCCATTCCCTATCCCCGGAGGCCTGGAATTTGTGGTCACTGGTCCTGCGTACCTAAGCTTCTCATTGGGTTCTGGAAGTTTGCACCTGCCGTGGTTCATAGGGGGCAGGAAGAAGAATGATGCCTGCTCTCCTCGGAGATGCCCAGGTGAAACTGGCCTGGTGCAAGGCCCAGAGGCATCTCTACAGCTCAGATTTTTTTTTGGCAGCAGGTAGGTAGGGATGGTTGACCCTGGCAAAGAGATGGTTGACCCCCTAGGAAGTTGTGTTCAGCGTTAACTCCTGACTCTTTGCTCAGGGATCACTCCTGGCCGTGCCGGAGGACCCCTGGCAGTGTTGGGGGTTGAACCTGGACAGCCCCGTGCGAGGCGGTTCTTGCCAGCCCCTCCTTTGGTCCATCTGACAAAGAACTCCACTTGATAACTTGATCACTTGACTTCCCATTCATCGTCAATTTGCTCGAGCGGGCACCAGTAACGTCTCCATTTGTCCCTGTAGCGTGCTAGTGTAGCCCAATGGTGTCTGTTCATTCTAGGAACACGAAGAGCCTCAAACTGATCGTTCATGATCTTGATGAAGTCTGACCATCTGGTAGGTGGGCAGCCACGCGGTCTTTTGACGTCCCGTGGAATCCAGTCAGTAACGGCTCTAGTCCAGCAGTCGTCTCTAAATCTCATTATGTGACCAGCCCATCTGATTTTTGATGCCTTGGCAAACAAAACAGCGTCCCTGATTCTTGATTGTCGATGGAGGTCGGAACTCCGGATTCTTTCTCTCATATGAGTGAAACGTGATACTCCAAGCATAGCTCTTTCAATTCCTCCAGCATGGCAGAGCCTGCAAGCTAGCCGTTGTGTATTCGATATGCCAAAACCAGTCATTACAAAGAACCCCATGGTAGTGAAATGCTGAGACTTAGGGTCTGGAGCAGGCAGGGCTGCCCAGGAGGAAACAATGTCCCCTTTTCTATTTTTTTTTCCAGTGGCTTCAACAGGCTGGACAGTGAGCCAGAGGGGAGTTCCCAAGGAGGGGAGAGGGAGGAGAGAGGCCATGGGGGGGGGGGAAGGGGCAGTGAGGGGAGGGCCAGAGGACTCAGACGGAGCAGAGGTGGTGGAGGGAGGTGGAATGGACTCAGATGTCCGGGTCAGGAGCTGGACTGGGCAAACTCAGCAGGAGCCCGGGAGCTGGGTGGGAGGCTGAGGAATGTGAGCGGCTGGCGGCTCCAGTGGGAGGTGAGAATGTGCAGGAATTTGCAGCGGGAGCCTGCAAGGTTGGGGCAGCCTTGATTCACCACCCAGGCACCCCAGGACTCTGTCCCCTGCCTCTGCCCACAGGGCTGATGGGTGGCAGAGCTTGTTGGGCCAGGGCTGGTACCTGGGCACCAGGTTATGGGCACCCCAGGATGGGCTGAATCCATGCTGCCCGTTGCCTCTCCTGGGTTGTCTGTCTGTCCTCCTCTGATTAAACTCCCCGCTCCCCCGACACACACCGTCACCCTCCTAGCCCCAGGGGACACAGCCAGGAGGACACATCATTGGGTGCCATTCCAAAGAGACACCGCCAGTAGACTGCACAGTCTGGGCACTTCTTGGTCTCACCGCTGAGGCGTTTGTTTGTTTTGTGGGTGCCATTCCCACCAGGGGGTTAAAAAAGGAACAGCTCCTGCAGACCCCAGGGCTGTCTGTGGACAGCGCAGAAAATAATCAGCCCAAACACGGTCTGACTGTTTCAGTATGGACCTACCGCTGTGTTCAGAGTGGGGATGTCAGTGGCCACAGAGGGAGAGGCCTTCCTGGTCAGTGCCCGCCTCCTGCGGGGCGCCCTCTCCGGTGGAGGGGAGTGGGGATGTCTTCTGCTCCAGGCACTCCCTCCCCCCAGTCTCATGTCACAGTCCTGCTTGTGGTCTGTCATTTCCCTCCGTGGTTCTACCAGCTCCCTTCCCCCTTCCCCAGGGTCCCCCATGGGGAATGTTCTTCTGTGTCCTATGTTTCACCAGGCCACCACTGGGAGGGAAAGCTCAGGTCCTTCCTGTGGCTCCCTGAAGGCTGGTACGCAGCTTGGCAGAGTGAGAAAGCCATGATGATGGTGATGGTTGTGATGATGGCTATGGTGATGATGGTGATGATGATGATGATGGTGGTGATGATGATGGTGATGGTGATGATGGTGATGGTGATGATGAGGATATGATAACGGTGGCAATGATGATGGTGATGTTGGTGGTGATGATGATGGTGATGGTGATGATGGTATGACAATGGTGGCAATGATGGTGGTAATGATGGTGGTGATGGTGATGATGATGATGATGGTGATTGTGATGGTGGTGATGGTGATGATGATGATGGTATGATGATGGTGGCAGTGGTGATGGTGATGATGATGGCAATGATGATGATGTTGGTGATGGTGATGATGGTGATTGTGATGGTGGTGATGGTGATGATAATGATGGTATGATGATGGTGGCAGTGGTGATGGTGATGACGATGGCAATGATGATGATGTTGGTGATGGTGATGATGATGGTGACGATGATGATGATGGTGGTGCAGATGATGGTGATGATGATGATGGTGATGGTGATGGTGATGATGGTGATGGTGGTGATGGTTATGGTGATGATGGTATGACAATGGTGGCAATGATGATGGTGATGATGATGGCAATGATGATGATGGCGATGGTGGTGATGGTGATGGTGGTGATGGTGATGGTGGTGATGGTGATGGTGGCGATGATGATGGTGATGGTGATGATGATGATGGTGATAATGGTGATGATGGTGGTGACGATGGTGGTGATGGTGATTGTGATGCTGGAGAGGAAGGTCCATTTGCCCGGGTTCTGTGTTTAGTTCTGAGATGTGGTCATTTCCAGGCTGGTGGCCCCTGGACTGTATAGTTGTGACATCAGAGCCCATAAAGCAGACGTCTGTCACCTGTTTCCCCTGATGGGCTGGGGAGTCAGGGCCCAGCTGACCTTCTTCCTCCTAAGTGCTCAGTGGCCGGCTGCCCTGGCTGGGCATGCAAGACTGTGCGTGGGTGAGAGGTTGGTGGCTGAACACCAGCACCCCGAGACACCTGCCCCCTTCCATTCCTGCCCTTGCTCATCACTTCCTGGGGCCAGCCCTGTGTCAGTGCCCATCCCAGGCCATTGGGGGCTCCTGTGTCCGCTCCCAGAGGGGTGAGGCGTTGTCCCAGCCCAGGCTTGTCTGTGTCCTGGAGGCTTTGCAGTTAGAGTCAGGGCGGTGGTGGGGGGGATGTTTTTATTTCACTTGGGAGCAGAACATATTTGCTCCGGAGAAGTCTTGAGATCTATGGAAACAGTCCTAATTTTAGCCTTTGCCACCCTTCCCACCAGTTCCAAGAGTGTCGGGTTGGGTCGGGGCCCGGGATTCCGGGAAGGTGAGCCAGCTGGAAAGGGTCAGAAGGACCAGGAGTAGCCAGCTGGTAACCACAGATTGGTGGGGGCGAGGGGGACAGGGAACCCGT
This sequence comes from Sorex palustris, assembly GCA_028565675.1. Taxonomy (NCBI): domain Eukaryota; kingdom Metazoa; phylum Chordata; class Mammalia; order Eulipotyphla; family Soricidae; genus Sorex; species Sorex palustris. Next base: position 768 of record JAOXYA010498205.1, on the reverse strand, counting down.
GGTTACGGAACAATGGTTCTTGGGAAACGGGGGTGCCAAGGGCGGGGTCTGGAGAGATTGGGTCAAAGTTTGTAGTTTGGACCAAGTCTCTTCCGGTCTCTGGACTGCTCTCCCTGCCTGCATTCTGCTTCTTGGCAGCCCCGTCCGTGACTTGACCTCCACGTGTCCATCTGATGACCCACCACACGCCAACCCTTTTGGGCAGGTATGCTGAAACATGCGGGGAGTTGGGCTCTGGGCTCTGAGGTGACCCCTGTACCTTGGTCCGCCTCATGCATTTCTCTTTTTTTGATTTAATAAATCACCGTGAGATACAGTTACAGACGTATAGACTTTTGTGATTATGTTTCAGTCATACAAGGATCAAGTACCCATCCCTCCAATAGTGCCTATTCTTCACCACCAATGTTCCCAGTATCCCTCCCACCACCTACACCCATTCCCGCCCCCTGCCTCTGTGGCAGGCACATTCCCTTTCACTCTCTCTCCTTTTGGGTGTGATGGTTTGCAGTACAGGTACTAAGCATCCATCATGTTTGGTCTATGGTCTACTTTCGACCTTGTGCATTTCTGAGCCGCTTGTGGCCATCCAGAGCTTTGACATGTCTGTGTGGAGTCTGCTGAGGTTGTGATTTGCAGAGATGCCTAGTGGGGTGGTGTCCAATAGGATCCGGAGTTTCTTCTGTGCCTAGCCAGGATTCGGGCCGCTATTAGGGCCATGGAATGAGTGAGTATAAAGAAACAAATAAAAATGCTTTACTGGGGGGT
>JAOXYA010498185.1:0-14770 GCA_028565675.1 Sorex palustris | reverse complement strand
TCTCAACAGAATCAAAGGCCTTCTTTAAATCAATGAACGTTAGGCAGAGCAGCATCTTGAACTCCCAAGAAACCTCAGTGAGCTTGGTTATTGTGTGGATATGGTCGATCATGCTGAATCCTTTGTGAAACCTGGCTTGCTCGCATGGTTGTCCTTCATCTAGCATTTTGCCAATCCTATTGAGGATGACTGAGTGAACAGCTTGTAGACGACAGACAGCATGCAGATCGGGCGATAGCTGCCAATGTTGTGGATGTCTCCCTTCTTGTACATTAGTACAGTCCTGTTGGTTTTCCACTGCACAGAACCTTGCATTCAGACAGGTAGTGTGTGAAGAGCTGAGCCAGTTTATTGTTGAGTACTGATGGCAGGTTCTTCAGGTGTTTGGGTCTGACCTTGTCTGGGCCAGGTGCGGTTCACTTCTTTATCAATGAAATGGTGTGTCTGATTTTGGAAGGGAGAATGTTGGGAAGGACATATCCATTCTGTGGAATTTTGTTTGTGGGAAGTTGGACGTGGCTATCTAAGACATCTGAGTAGAAGTCATGGATAATCTTCTCCATTGCCCTTCTGGAAGATGTGATAGATCCATCAGGATGTAGGAGGGCAGTCATCTTGGTCTTGTAGTTGGCGAAGGACAGACGGGCATTGTGAATCCTTTTCCCGGCTTCTGCCGCATCTACCAACACATTTCTGGAAGAAATGTGATAAAAGAATGCTGGACCGATTTCTATACTTGACAACAGAAAATTATTCTGACTGAACCCAAACTCAATTTGGCAGACTCTCAGTTTGTCTAGATTTGAATCCTAAGGTGAATGCTAAATCCTTTGACTGAATCATTGCCCTAGAAAAGGGTGACCACTTTTTTAAGTTGGTTGAAACACATAACCATTAGACCAAGAAAAGAAAAGACCAATAGGAAGGTCCGAGAACAAAATAAATACTGTCTTGTGTGGATCCCAAAAGTGGTCAAAGTCCCGATGAATAGATCTAGACTTGCACTTTTATAAGTTGAGATTTTCTTGGTTGGGGTCACATCTAGCGGTACTTGGGGCTTCCTCCTGGCTCTGTGCTCAGGAATCAAACTACCACATGCAAGGAAAGTGCCCTATCCTCTCTGTGTCTCCTCAGCTCAACTGGAGATTTTTGTTTGGTTTAGGGACCACATCTGACTGTACTCAGGGCCTGGCTCTGCACTCAGGTATCACTTCTGGCAGTGCTCTGAGGACCATATAGGGTGCTGGGAATTGAATCAAGTTCAGCTGTGTGCATGGCAAGACCCCTCCCCACTGTACTATCACTCCGGCCCCTCTTTTCATTTTAGTTTATTTTTGGTTTATAGGGCAGGCACACCCAGCAGTGCTCAGAGCTCACTCCTGCCTCTGTGCTCAGGCAGGGTTCAGGGGACAATAGGGGGTACCCAGGATCAAAACCAGGTCAGCTTTCTGCAAAGTAAGCATCTTATCTGCTGTACTATCCATCTGGCCCCTTGAAGTCCAGATTTTTTAAATCAAAATAACCCAGAATATCCTTTAAGATCAGACTCGTGGGGGTCAGGGACATAACTCAGTGGACAAGGGCCCACTTTCCGTGAAGGAGAAGGCCCTGAATCGGGTGCCTGCCAGGGCACACACATCCACAGAGACACTGGGCCCCCTTTCTGGCCTGGCAGCCACTCCAATGCCTGCCTGTGTGGCTTCTGCAGGGCGCCAAGGATGCAAACACCTTTGCACATGCGGGGAACCACAGGCTGCCTTCTAGCTCTCCCCAGCCTCCTTCCTGACCCCTCAGCTTCCTAACAGCATTAGAGGAGAACCAATACTAGGCCTTGATAAGGCCACGTGAGGTCCAGTACCATGAGGTTGATAAGTTATCTATGTCCAGTAGATGACTGCTGCTCATCTGTGCAGGGGCTTTTCACCCCGTTAGAAACTGGGGTGCTTTCCAGCCTTTCCCTAGAAGTGAACTCCTTCACGTCTCAGCTCAGCGGTCCCTACCCTACACTGGAGACTCAGTGGTTTGTGCTTTTCTTTATTTAGCAAGCACATTTCTTATGCTTGCCATGTTCCTGGTTTCTAAGCACGTTCACAAACATTAGCTCACTTACTCCTCATGGCCTTGTGAGGTAGTTACTGCTTTTTCTTTGTTTGCCTTTTGGGCCCCACTCTGAGGTGCTTGGTGGTTCTCTGTCATGCTTAGGGGACCGTGAGATGCTTGGTTGGAACCTGGGGTTCCTTTAGGCAAAGCGTAGTTTGGAGCCCTTTGAGGTCTCTCTGAGTAGTCTTTTTTTTTTTTTTTTTGAATGAGACAGTTGATACAGAATTCCGCTCTCTGGGTAAGTAGGTGGCAAACACAGTTTGTTAGTTGATACAAAGTTGTTTTTGTTTCTACATTGTCTTCAATTATGTTACATTGTTAAAAAAAATTTTTTTAAGGACTTGGGCCCCAGGGTTTAAGGTGCTTTCACGAGCTATAGGAAACCAGCAGCCTAGTTTATTCTCCTGCAGGTTGACCCTCCTCTTCATGGGGACAACACTAATTCTCCAAAGCCAGCGATTTCAGTTCCAAGGTTCCCGGTGCCTCTAAATAAGTAGGTAAGGGCTGGAGAGAGAAAACAGGTCTTGGTTTGCCGTGGCCAACCCAGGCCCAATCCCCGCCACTGCATGGCCCTGAGCACCAGCTCCCCCACCGCCCTGTGCCCCCTAAAGAACTAAAGAAGCAGCTGCTTTGCAGAAGGCCCTCAGCCACTCTGGATCCCACGACGTCCTCGTTTCTGGAGTGGGTTGGGTTTGGCACCTCTCCTGCCCTTGGCAGGACGGAGAGAAAGTTCATGGCATTGGCCCTGCTCCTGCCTGCCCCTCCTTCCCCTCCTGCCTGTCCTGAGACAGCAGAAAGGTGCATGAAATTCCTCAAGAGCAGAAGGGAGAAAAAGAGTAAAAGAAGGAAAAACAAGGGATAGGGAAAGATATTAAGAAGGTGTGTTCTACAAAGCCTAATCTGGCACATTCCAGATTTGTCTCGAGTGAGCAACAGTGCAGAGTGGCTCACAGTCTTCTTTGCAAGATGTCAGAGACTTAAGATGACATGTTTAGAGGCCGGAGAGACAGCACAGAGGGCAGGGCGCTTGCCTTGCATGCGGCCAGTTTGAGTTTGCTCTCCGGATCCCTGTATGGTCCCTTGAACATGGCCAGGAGTAAGCCCTTAGTTTCTCCAGGGGTGGCTCCAGCCCCAGTAAATAAATAAAAGATGACCCATCTCACTGGTCATTGGGGGTGAGGTCAGACAGAAACACACAAGTTCTTTGCTTTGGATGTGCTGTCTGGTTTGGGGCAGGCTCTGGCTGTCCCCTGGCCCCCTGCCCAGGGGTCATTCCCAGCAGGACTCAGGAGACCACATGTGGTGCCACAGGGTCCACCAGGATTGGTAATGTGGAAGGCAGGCGCCTTAACCCTTGGAGCACCTCTGGCTCAGCCCAGCCAGAAGTGCCTTTGGGGGGTAACCGGTGTTGGAAGTTTGGTCTAAGCATTAAGGCAACGTCAGGACCCTCGGAGAGCTCAGGGCTTACTCCTGGTAGTCCCCGGAAGGCCACATGTGGCACTGGGGGGTGGGCTCAGGTCAGCCACATTCAAGGCAAGTGTCCTCCATGCTGGCCTCTCTCCTGCCCTTTCTGCCCTGTGCGACACTCAAACCAGGTCTTTCTTCTCTCTTTTAGTTTTGGGATTTGGGGCCACACTCAGCAATGCTCCAGGGCTACTCCCAGTGGGGACCATCCAGGATGCCACCTACTGGGCAGCTCCTTTGCCTGCCCTGCTGCCCCTCCCACACCCTTTTCTCTTCTTTCAATGAGATCATTCCTGTTTTATCTGAGGCCACACTCAGCAGTGCTCAGAGCTCCATTCCCGGCGGTGCTGAGGGGACTGTAGAGATGTGCTGCCAGGGGTGAAACCAAGGTCAGCCACACACAACTTCTCCCCCAGACTCTCTCTCTCCAGCCCCCCTCCCCACACCCCTTCTAGAAGCATCCTTGGTAGCGTGAGGGTAACACAGCGGAGGGATCAGCGTAGAGGACCTGAGTTTGTCTTTGACATTCGGGAGCTTCTGCTTTATTAGCGATTTCCCACCAGGCTCCTGCTCTCCCTATGAAGGCTCTGAGTGGAAGTGGAATCTCCTAAGGCCAGTTTACAACCGTCCTAGAGCGGCTGAGAAGCTTGCAGGCTGCCTGCTGTCCGCCAGGGGCGCTGTGGTCTTAATGATCATTAGATGAGGGGGACACGCTGACTTTTATTTTGTAATTTTCCAGGTGCAGTACAGGGGTGGCTCCTGGTTCTTGGGGGGACCGTGTGGCCTCCCTCGTGCAGAGCCTGAACACTGGCCCTCGGAGCGTCTGCTTCTTATGTTTGTTGTTTTTGACCCGTTTACTCCTCTGAACCATCGTGTAATGAAAATCCTCTTGTAATGAAAATCTTCGAGGTGTCCGTTTTGGAGTGTTGCACTTACATTGACACCACAAGTCGCTCTTCCTGGTTAACATAAAGTGTCTGACTCTCCCATTATTTCACTTCATCTTCCCCAAGATCATGAGAGAGTCAGAGATGTACACAGCAGGCAGCGCCCTTGGCGTTGCACTCGGCAGACCTGGGTGACCCCGACACCCCAGAGGGGCCCCCAGCCCTGCGTGAAATGATCTCTGAGAATTGAGCCGGGAGTCAGCCCCAAGCATCGCCAGGTGTGGTCCAAATAACAACAACAACAAAACCCCAAACTAATGATTCAAAAGGCTGCTTATCAGTTTGAAGAGATCTCTTGGGGCGGGGTCTGAGTATCCCTGGCCCAGCCGAGCTGGGGGTCATGGGAAGGTCTCTGGCAGACCGCACTGTGGGGTGGATGGGTCCAGTGCCACGAGCGCCCCAGAACGTGACCGAGGGGCTGAGTGGCCCAAGGAGGGGGTGAAGACTCGCTCACCTGTTCACCCCGCCCCCGCCCTGCTCCCACCTTTCAGAGGACCTGGGCCCAGCTCCCTCGTTTGTCCTGACATGAACCTTATGAAGAAGGGGAGGGCGGCCTCTTGCTCTGTGCTCGGGTTAGGAAAGGCCTAGGCTGGCCAAGGGCTCCCCCATGTTGGGGGCTGATACAAACGTCTTTTCTTCCTCTCCCTTGGGCTCCAGCCACACCCAGGGGTGCTCAGGGGCTACTCTTGGCGAGGGTCTGGGGATGGCATCTGATTGTGCTCGGGGACCCGGTGATCAAACTCAGCCTCCTGCTGGCAGAGCATGTGCTCAAGCCCATCTCGCCTTCTCTGGCCCATAACCTTTGAGGGGAGAGAAATTGCCCCCCGAATCAGTTTTCAGTATGGTCCAATGTAAAAATGGTCAGAAGCCAAGTACTGATTTGCTAGTATGTGGATGACTTGTTCATCTACAGGAATGAGGACTCAGCAGAAGCAGTTCTCTTCCACAAAACACTGTGTGTCCAATTCTGGAAACTAATTCTGTCAGGTGGGGTACACAGCTGTGGGGAACAGTTCTCCGGGGTTTCTGATGGCACTTCCAGAAACTGCCTTTCCACGAGGGGGTTCCTGTTCCCACCTAATGCGGCATCTGGAAGGATCAGGAAGAAACTTTGAGTCAGTTCCTTGCATTTCGCAAAGAGCTGATACAGGTTAAGTGAGTTTGGATTTGTTTGGGGGCCACGTGGACCGGGGAGCAACTTAAGGTTCCTGCAAATAAAGTATGTCCTTCAGCCCCTTGAGATGACGCCCTGAACTGGCAAACTACTGGAAGCGAAGGCAACAGTATTCAGTGTAGAAATCTCCAGATGTGATGAAACAGCTGAATCCCAGGTACAAAGTGAGTCCTTGTCAAAATCACCTCTGGCCTTTTTTTTTTCATGCTTTTTTTTGGTCTACCAAGTACAATAGGTGCTAACTTCCATCTGAAGAAAGATCACATATATCTCTGTTATCTAAATCAGCAGTGCCCTGTATGTTTGTGTGTGTTTGTTTGTTTAAGGACCACCCTTGGCTGTGCTCAGGGCTGAATCTTAGCTCTGCACTCAGGAATCATTCCTGGGGGTGCTTGGGGGACCATCATAGTACATGCCAGAGATCCCACCCAGGTCAGCCAGTGCCCTCCCCGCTGTACTCTCTCCAGCTCCCCGGAATGCTGACTCTAATCAGGACTTCCCAGGACAGGGTTGGTGTACCCAGAGATCTTGGGTTTAGTAAAGAGGTCTCTGTAGATTTGTGAGGACTGTGTCCTCTGCAATGGAAGTGTCTGAGCACTCGCCTTCTGTCTGTCTGAGGTATGTGACCAGCTGCAGATGGGATCCTGTGAGTTTGGCTTCAGGGGGTGGCTGGAGGCCGACCTGCGGGGTCTGATGGGGCGGGAGGGGGAGTGTATACACTCCTGGATATTTAGTGAACCTTTTAGACTTTTCAAGGACCTTTTAGACTTTTCAAGGTCTGTTACTGTCACTTACAAACTGAAGGTCACAGGTGTCTCTCCTTGGAGCTGTTTAGGAATGACATGGGACAGGGCCGGAGCAGCAGGTAGAGCACTTGACTGCACGTGGCCAATCCTGTTTCAATCCTTGGTATCCCCTGAGCACTGCCAGGAGTGAGTTGAGAGCCAAGAGTAACCCCTGAGCATCGCTGGGTGTTGCCCCCAAACAAAACAAAACAAACACAAAAGCTAAAGAAGTTTAGAGCGACTCAGAGGACCCTGCTGGGTGCCAAGGGTCCAGCCCAGGTCAGCCGCATGCGAGGCCAGCACTACCCCGCTGGACTGTCACTCTGGCCCGTCTCCCCCGGAAGCTCTAAGAATCTGCTAAGCCTTCTCGGGAGCATCAGGTTTCCAGAGTTAGAATCAGATGTTGAAACTAAGTCAGGGTGAGGCTACTTCTTTTCTATCTCCTTGTAACTAAATTTTAAAAATAACTTTACAGATTGTTGGTGCTAAGCCAGGACATTAGGACGAGCCTCTGGACATTGCCCTCAAGCAAGAAGCAGAACCTAGGCCCCACTTCACACTAAGTGGGCAAGCTAAAAACTTGTGAGTCCGATGACCCAGAGAAGTACTGCATGCTCCCATACACTGCCTGGGCATACACTATCTCAGCAGCACAAAGCAGTAGTTCCACTCTCTCTTACACATCCTTAATCTGAACTGACTTTCAAGTATCAGTATGAGCCTTCTCTTTGCCCTATGTGTAAATAACCACAAGAATGTGGGAGACATAATCTGTAAAACCTATGTGTCCAGTTCCATACCTTCCTCTGCTGTTTTTAATCATAACAACAACATAGCTTTGACAAGACAATGTATACCCTGATGTTCCTTTGACGAATATTATCCTATAACTGTTTGTACTTTCATTAATCAGTCTTTCTCTGTGATGAAGTCATTTGGATGTAACTGGAAAAAAAAAAAACAGAATAAAAAGAGGCCTCCGGCAGTTGCTCTTTGCCTCTTTGCAACGAGCCTTGGCCCACTGTGCTCCGTACATTCCTCTTGCGTGTTCTATCTCTGTGCCTCCAACCAAAAGAATGTTCGCGCAACAACAGATAGCAATTGATTAATGTTTCCTGGGGCAAGAAGAGATGAGGAAGAAGAGGATAGATTATATATCAATTGGGGTCACGCATTTTGGTGGTCTTAAGATCAGACTTTTCCCCCTTCCCCAGGCTGGAGGGGTGAGGTAGGTGTCGGGAGAGGGGGGATTACTCTGGCCTCAGTTTGTCAAATGTGAAGATTAAGAGTACAGGACCAGAGTGTCTCAGTTCAGATTCCGTCTTATTTGTCTTGTTTGGGGGCCGCACCCGGCAGTGCGCAGGGATCCCTCTGAGTGGGGAACAGGGGAACCAAGTGAGGTGCCTGGATTGAACCACTGTACTCTTTCTCTCTGCCTCCAGATTTTGACTCTTTAATGAAAGAACTGAGCAGACAGATGGACATCTCTGCCTTTCAGCTTCTCACCTGGAAGCTGGAATGATGATAGACCAGATCATAAGCAGCTTCGTGTACGTCGGCAACTGCAGGGGAAACACAAACCACGTCGTGAATTCCAAGGTGCCCCTTAACTCATGACTCTTCCCCTCAAGCCCCCTTACCTGCATGCGTGACTGTATTTCACACAAGGAGACCTTGCAAAAATAATAAAGGTCAAAGTTGAGAGGGTCTGTGGGGCATTACTGTGGGCCCAGACCCCTGAGAGGGTCTTTATAGGTAGTTCAGAGGTGGCAGACAGGGCAGCTGGAAACACTCAAAGCTCGACAAAGGTGAGGTGCCATTTCTTCCTCAGAATCTCCAGACGGAGTCAGTGCTGCTGATCTTAATGTCTGAGCTCTTGCCTCCCAAATGAGGAGGGGAGTATGTGTGATTTATTTAAAAAAGTATTTTAGGCACTGTGGCTTATAATACTCTTCACGATTGGGTTTCATGCTAACACATTCCAGCATCACCCCCTCCCCCACTGTCCTCTTCCCTCCACTCTGAGTCCCTGTGTGTGTGTCCCCCTTGAGTGTGTGATTGATACATCAGCCCTACAAGAGATGCAATCAGTAAGTTATTGTTCCCACCCTTAAGAAAATCTGTGCTCTCCTATAGGGGCTGAGCGTCTAGAATCTAACAAAAGGTTTAAGAATGCCTGAGGTGGGCCAGAGAGATAAGACAGTGGTCAAGGTACTCACCTTACATGAGGTTAAACTGGATGATCCCTGGCATCCCATGTGATCCCAAAGTCGAGCCAGGAATGAGCCCTGAGCACCACTGGATGTGACCCCAGAACCAACCCAACAAATAGAAAAGAGTGTACGAGTGTGCCTACCATGTGCTTCAGCAGTAGAGCATGCATGTGTGTAGTATGTGTGAGGCCCTAGTTCTATTCACCACAAAAACCCAACTGGTGGTAAGAGCTGTGATCTTTATGAACAAGGAAGGTCTTGGGGAGAGAGTAGGTTATGAGTAGCCAAAGAGAGACCGAGTTTGACAGATAAAAATAGGGACAGAGGGGCTGGAGTGATAGCACAGCGGGGAGGGCGTTTGCCTAGCATGTGGCCAACCCAGGTTCGATTCCCAGCATCCCATATGGTCCCCCGAGCACTGCCAAGAGTAATTCTGGAGTGCATGAGCCAGGAGTAACCCCTGTGCATCACCGGGTGTGGCTCAAAAAGCAAACAAACAAACTAAAAGGGACAGAGGGGAGGAAGGGGGAGAAACATTTATGAGAGCAAGAAGCTATGCTGTGTGGATTTAAGATAGGCAGCTTGAAGAAGAGCAGAGGGTGTCAGATGATTTATCTTGACTAGACTCTCCTAGGAAATCAAGATCTGGAATCTGATTTCTTAAACTGGATCGTGAAATGAATTTAAGAGAGGCAAATCAATTTCAAAATCAACAGCATCATGAATCTGAGATGTTTCTGGCCACGGTTACCCATGCTACATTTCTCAGGTGAAAAGGGGTGCTGAGTGGGAAAAGTTTAAGAAGATACAGAAAAGTAGATCGGTGTCAAGAAGATTAGAGAACCTGCCTGTTTTAACACATTACGCCAGAGATCTTCAGCTGATACCAAGATGATTCCACTATTACCTACACGTAGAAGAGAAAATAAGAGGGTTCCTGTTCATACCCCACGGTTAGATATCGAGATCTATGGCAATATAATTAAGACCAAATCTATGTTTTTATTAATTATGTCATCTTTGTAGTAAAGTTTTGCCCAGTTAAAAAAATGCTTACTACTAAAGGCCAGTACTACTTTTACTTTTGGTTTTTGGGCATATCTGGTGGTGCTCACGGCTGACTCCTGACTCTGTGCTCAAGGATCACTCCTGGTGGGGCTCGGGTACCCTACGGAGGGCGGAGATCAAACTTAGATTGACGATGTACAAGGCAAGAAACCTACCCTACTGGAATACTGAATTTGAAAATGATTCTTCACGGATGCAGACAGTGTGGGGGGTGAGGCAATTGCAGCTGGCCTCTGTTCAAGCCGGGGTACCACGTGTGCCTCCAGCAAGCCCACCCAAAATCAAACCCCTCCAAAGCAGAACCTCCCAGCTGTGCACTCAGGGATCGCTCCTGGAGGTGCTTGGGGAGCCCTATGGGGTGTCAGTGACTGAAGAACACTGCTTGGCCAAGTGCAGGGCAAATGCCCTACGGCCACAAAGAGGGACTTCTTCTTGATACCAACAGGGGAAACGTTTGCTGGGCTTTCTTTCCAAAATTCTTTTCCCAGTGCCTTTCCATCTTTCATGTATCTCATCAATTATCTTTTGCCTGTGCAGAGATTTACTGACTGTGCTTACTAAGGCTACTCTGTCTCAGGAGTCACTTTCACCTCCCAGCGCCAGCCTGCCAACTCCTGGGGCCTGACCTTTCCCTTCCTCAGAACTGGACAGCAGAATTCTCTGGAAAGACTCTGCTGTGCACACGTATGGATTCTGGGAATCTTTGGGATTCTGAAGAGCCCACCTTCTGAACTAATTTGCTAATAAACTACCAGGCTAGGCTTGGTTTATGGAATATCATACTGGATTTTAAAAACTTGCACTGGATTAAAAAAAAAGAATTGAGAGTATCTGTCCTTGCTTTATGTCTTCCTTCACGGTGGCCTTGAGGCACTTGGTGGATGAAAATCCCTCTTGGACTGGGCTGGGAGTCGAGGGACCCTCTGCGGAGAGGGAAGGTTCCATCCCATTCCATCCCGGTCTTAGTGGCCATCTGATTTTGAAGCAGTTTCCTTGTGGTTATTCTCTAAGTATCAGATGAGTAGATACCTCCATGTCTCACATTTCATTCTTCCTGACTTGGGAGGTGTAGTGTAGAAAGTACTTTTCTGGTGGTTGAGCTGGGTATCTGGAGTCGGGGAGTGGGGAAGGGGGGCGGGCGTGTTCTGTGAGGGTCAACAGGCCAATTCAGCCCTGCCCGCAAACATTCCCCTTCACAAGCTCTCACAGTAAGTAAAGTGAAAATTCTCATGCAAAACCAATTCCTTTTTTGCCTTGGACCAGTCGGTCCAGTTCTCCCGTGCCCTGACTTCCTGCCCCCTCCCCCCCACCCTGCGACCTTTGTGTCACTTTATTAACCTGACCCCTCCTGCCACCCAAACCCTCCACCCAGCCGGCCCGGCTCCCTCTTCCGGGCTCCTGAGGTTGGGGCGGGTAATGGAGGGGGTGGGTGGTCATCTACCTTCCTCCCGGAGCATCCCGGGGCAGAGGAGAGCGGGGCGGTGGGGGTGAAGTGAGAGCCTGGCCGGGGTTGGGGCGCCGCATCCCCGTGGGCCGGGGCTCCTGCGGGCCGGGGAGCTGGCCCGCACTTCATTCAAAGGCCTGGCGGCTCGGCCCACGAGGTGGGGGTGGGGGTGACCTCCAGGCCCCTCCCCGCGCCCCGCCCCCACCGCCCGGGGCACCTCCCAGTCGGAAAGCGACCAAATTAATAAATAAATAACCGCCGGGCCGAGCCCGCCCCCCGCCCCCCACCCCCTGGGGCCCGGGGAGGTCTCGCGGGCTCTCGCGAAGGGTTAACGCGTCCCGATCGCACGAGGGGGAGGAGATTCCCCGCAGCCGAGTGAAAAGCGGGCGATGGCCCGGAGTGCGGGCACTAAGACCGCCAGGCTCGGCCCCGCGCGGTGCAGGCAGGCGAGCGCGCGCAGCACGCACAGGCGAGGCGCGGGCCCGGGGCGCGGCGGGGCCGGGGCAGGCCGGGGGGCGGGCGGCCGCGGGCGGGCGGCGGGCCGGCCCTCACTCCCTCTTGTGTCTTGTGCAGAGCGCACGCGGCGACTCCCAAGAGCGGCCCCGATGAACATGTCAGTGCTGGCGCTGCAGGAGTATGAGTTCGAGAAGCAGTTCAACGAGCATGAAGCCATCCAGTGGATGCAGGAGAACTGGTAAGGGGATGCGGCGGCCGCGGGCCGGAGGCGGGGGGCGCCGGGGCCGGGGACACCCCGCGGCCACGCGTGCACTTGGTGGATATGTGTATTTTCCACGGCGATTATATAATGCGGGGGCACGGACGCGCGTGTGTGCGCGCGCCTGTGTGTGCGCGCGTGTATCTGTAGGCGCGCGCCTGTGAGTGTGTGGTGTGTGTGTGTGTGTGTGTGTGTGTGTGTGTGTGTGTGTGTGTGTGTTGCGCGCGCGCGGTGGCCCCTACCTGCCCGACTCCCGGCGTCCATCCCCCGCGACGCTACTGGCCGGGCCTCCCGCGCCCCAGCCCGCCGCGTGTCCTTCCTTTCTCCTTGCGAGCGCGCCGGCGGCACGGCCGCATCCCGCCTCGCCTGCACCCCCTATCCCCCGCCGCGGATCCCCTTCCGGTTTCGGGAGCCAGGAGGGGACCCGGAGGTCAGGCGACGCGAATGAATGAAACCGAGCGAGTTGCTCCGGCGGAGGCGGGGAAAAGCCTCTTGGGCACCCCCGCGGTTCGCGGAGACAGACAAAAGCCCCCCCCAAACTCGGCCGCAGAGCCCTTTGCGGACAAACTTCTCACTGGGGAGGAAGCATCTTCCTACTGGCCTCCCTTACCCGAGCCCGCGAGTGCGAGGCGACCCCGTGTCATCTGGCGTGGTGGCGCGCGGGAGGCTGTGCTCGCCCCGGGTCCCCTTGCGTTCAGGTGCCAAGGTGCCAGCCCCTAGGCTGGGTGCCCAGCCGGGGGCCTGGACCGTGCTGCCCGCCCCGCGTCCTTCCCATCTCCGGGAGCCCCAGATGAGGGCGGGCCGGGGGCGGCGCCACCGGGGTCCCCGAGCGGGGTTTGGAGCCGGGTTCGCAGGGCCCCGGCTCCTCGCGCCGCGCCGCGCCGCGCCCCTCGCGCGCCGGGTCCGCTGGCCATTTGCAGCGGCGGGGCGGAGCCGCCCCCCCCTCGCACGGCGCGTGGCCGACCCCCTGACACTCTAGGGGGCCGCGAAGGGCGGGGACCGTGCTCCTGCGGGCAGGCTCGGTGGCAGCCGAGCACGTGGGGCCCGGGCTGCCCAAGTGGGTCGTCCCTGCCAGGGTCCGACCCTGCCCCGGGCGCACGGCGCCCCCACCCCGCCGCGCCGCCCAACCTGCCTGTCCGGGTCCACAGCACCCGCCCGGCCCCTCCCCGCGGCCTCGGCTGCGCGCCCTCGTGTTCGTTGCAGTCCCCTCGTCTCCGAGGGCACCCAGGGCCTCTTCGCGTATCTGTGTCTTTTCCCGCCCGTTTCCTCCATTCACACAAGTAAACACGGGTCCAGGCTCGGGCTCCCCGCCGGGTTAAGCTCGTGTCCAAAGCTCGTGCCCACGGTTTCCGCCTGGCTACCTGGGGACACGCGGGCTCGCTAGGCTTTTGTCTCGGGAGCTCCCGGCCAAGTGTGCGTCCTGCCCGCAGGACACGGTTCTTGCTGGCTTCTTCTCCATTACCCCGGATGGCACGGGCAGCCTTTCCAGGTGATAGGTGCCCATTTTACTGCCAGCACTGTCTCTGCCGACCAGAGGCTGACATGGCCGGGTTAACTGCTTATGCTCCGGGTACCCCCGGCCGTAGTTCTGCAGCCTTACAGGTCAGTTTTTTGTTTTTGTTTTTTTTTTTAGTTAGGTGTGTAAAAAAGCATTTTCTTGGGGCTGGGGTGTTCAGGGATTAAGTTCAGGCACTTGTTTTGCTTGCAGCTGGTCCCCTTAGCGCAGATGATGGGTGAGTCCTCAAAACCCACCCCCCACCCCACCCCCCCAAAAAGCATTTTCTTTTCATTTCTCTTTATTAGAAGGGCGCCCCATAACCGAGGCTTAGATGGAGTTTAGAAAACCGAGGGGAAACCACCCTTTCCGTGTGTGGTGGGTATGGAATCAAGGCCGCATGCGTCACCCCACGCTGAGCTGCATTGCCCAGCAGCTCCCAGACCTCACATGATCTGAAGTAGCTTCTGGAAGGAAAGGCATGCTGTGAAGTTTCTGCTTTGTGTTTGGAGAAGCCATTGACTGTTGTGCTTAAAAATCTTTCCAACTGAAAACACTGCAGACTTAGAGCATTCTAACTTCTCTCTGCAAAACGAGCTACCGTCTTTTGAAGAATTGAGAGGCCAGGTGTGGTGGTCAGCCAGTCTGCATGGCCGAGTTTCATCTTGGAGGACCTTATGTAGGAATATTTGATTCAACACGTTCTAAAGTTCATGTTTGCGTATTATTAACGCATTAAGTCACGGAGGCTCATTTTAGCAGTGGAGTTTGTGTAAGCACGGAAGGGTTTGACTTGAGCGAGTTTATCACGTTTATTGCTGCTTTAAGGAATGATTAACCTTATATTCATTGTAGACACAGGGTAAATACTCTAGACCTTTTAAACTTTCCTTGCAAATAGTTTCATATAAATAGATCAGGAAAACAATCGGAATGCAGAGTCATAAAGATCGTCCCTTGATCATCTTAAACTTCATTTTCAAGAACTACATGCCAAGTTAAAAATATTTTGGGTCACAGTACCTGTAAACTAGAGTGTTTATTACATGAGGTAAGGGAAAATGCCTGTTTCTCGTGTAGTACCGTGTTTGGAGACCAGCTTTGCTCTGAAAAGCCCCTCTGATTTTACAACATGGAAAAGAGGTATTTTGTTCATTTATGAGATGTCTGACCTTTACCTGTTATTCTCACTAATGCCCGGCTTCACTTTAAAACGTGGCTGGCCAGAGCAGAGCTGCCCCCCTGCCGATTGGTAAGGCCATAGAAAGAAAGCTTACTGAGTAGGGACAGCTGGGCTCTGCCCGGCTTTTCAGCTGCATGCCAGGGCTCTGCAAACTGGTGGAGGCTCCTTGCTCCAGTTGTAAT
>JAOXYA010498170.1:0-14771 GCA_028565675.1 Sorex palustris | reverse complement strand
GTCTCCCAAAGAGGAATCGAAAGAGCTATGCTTGGAGTATCATGCTTCACTCAAATGAAAGAAAGAATCCGGAGTTCTGACCTCCATCGATGATCGAGAGTCAGGGAGACTCTGTCTCATTTGCTAAGGTGTTGAAAATCAGATGGGCTGGACATGTAATGAGATTTGGAGTCTAGAGCCATTACCGACTGGATTCCATGAGACGTCAAAAGATCACATGGCTGCCCACCTACGAGATGGGCGAGTCAAGACCCTGAATGATCATGTTTGAGGTTCTTTGTCTTCCTAGAATGAGCAGATACCATTGGGCTATGCTAGCATGCAACAGGGATGAATGGAGTTGTTACTGGTGCCCGCTCGAGCAAATCAATGTGTAATGGGATATCAAGTGCTCAAGTGATCAATGTTTACACTATTATTTTTGATCATATGTATGCTAAGTTGTGATCCTAGAAAAACAGATTCATTGAATTTTTTACTCTTCCAAAATTAAATGTACTGATTTTTTTATTTAAACAGCACATAATTATCTGACAATTATAGGGAAGTTATAGGACACAAATTCACCATTTTAGACAAGAATTGACTTGTTAGATGACTTAAGACACCTCTCAATATCTCCAGTTGTCTGTTCACATCATTCACTGCATTTTTCCTCCTGAGTGGGAGAGAATAGTTCCCTAATGATGAAAACTGTGGCTCCTGGGAAATAAGGAATCATGGAGTTTTCTGTTTCATGGTGTTTTCTGCTTTGCCGGGAAGAGATACCACCCAACGTAGGGAAGAGATACCGCCCAAGGTAGGGAGGAGCAAGGAGAAAATCAAGGCTCTTCTAGAACTCTTCATGTATTTTGCTCAAATACCTTTGTTGAAAGTATGGTATCTAAATGAGGGACAAACTACCTGAAAATTTGGAGCTAAATGTAGAAGCAAGTACTAGAAATGAGGGCAAAAGGCACAGAACCTGCATAATGTCCTGGTGCATTTCCATCTTTCTTCCTTAAAACTTCTCTGACTTCTGAGTTGATAACATGTCTGTGTGACAGTTTTCCAATCTTCGAAACAGGAATTTTTCAGAAATTTAAAATGATTATATATAAATGTGATGTGATGCTCTTTTCTTACTGGTACAATGGAGAGCAGAATAAATCACTTATACATAATAGTTCAGTTATCTATTTATACTCACTAGAGCTATTCTTTTGCTCTAGAGCAGAAGGGAAGATAGGTTTCTTAAATTAAGGAATATGCCTGAAGTTTTATGTTCTTTAGGCAATACAAACTTATAAGTGAACTCTAAGATAAGCTTTAGAAATATTATCCAAGGATCACAAATGCTTCCACTTAGTCAGTCTTTCAGACTTTCAAACCAGTTAATGCGATGTGTACACTTTTTCTTATCAGGAAAAAATGTATGATATGAAATTGGAACAAAAATAATTGGTAAAAGCTTGCAAATTTGTTATATGATTTTAAATTAAGATGAGAGTCATTTTATTTGTTCTTCTGGTGATATGTACAAGCTTTATATATATATACTTTTTGTTATTTTTACTACAATAAATATTCACAAATTAAGCTTGAGCTGACAAACTCTTTTTTCTAGTTTTGTAGTTTCAAATTGTCTTATGAAGCACATGAAGAATAAATATTGCCATAAGAAAATAATATTTGTTTGTTGTCCTGGAAATATTTAAGTAACCAATTTTATCACTATTTTAGTAAAAATACAGGGGTAGATACACTTTATAAGTGTGCAATATGTACATTGTAAACATCTTAAAATATCAAAATACAATTATACAGAAAATATATGAGTTTGTCTTTGGAGGGAATTGCATACTAAATTATTTTACATGAGCAGTGAAATTCCTGACTTTCTTTCCATTTGTTAGTTTTGAGGACCTCACTCACCAGTGCTCAGGGGCTGTACCTGGCTACAAAGGACAGAACCCTGTCACTGCTCAGGAGACTATTTGTGGTACCAGAGATTCTAAGCAGGGTTATCCACATGCAAGTCACGTGCTTATTTCCTGTGCTATCTCTCTGGCTTGGAAATTTCTGATACTATCTAAACACATTTTTTAAGCACTGTAGCCAGTATGTGTGATATCAGGACAACAACAGCAATTTAGGAAAGAAAAGAGAAAAGTATGTTATAATATATATATCATAAATTCATATATTTCATATATATTTATATAAAATTTATTAGGAAGAAGAAAACTAAGATATTCTTAAAAATACAGAGAATTAAGTATTCCTATTTTACAAAAATATTTTAAAACATGCCTGACATTTTAACTTATGTAAGTAATTGTAATATAGCTTATATTTTGTCAACAGACAAAATTTATTACAGAAATAAGTTTAATCTCTAAACTGAAATAATTCTATAACTCTCTATACAAATTTAGATAAATAATATATTGACTATTTAATAATATGGTCTTTATATTTAGTTCTTTAAAAGAGAAAACATCTATGGCAATTTTTTTCCATTCACACATACACATCACAGCGAGAAAGATAATAATTACTTGTCTGCCTAATTATTTTGGAAAATGCCTGTAACATGAGAAAAATTAATGTGTCAATTTATAGCACCAATAAAGAGACAGAATATTGCTATTTAAAATCTCACACAATGTGCAATATCTTTTAGAAGTAAAATGCAGTGACAAAGAAAATTTGTATTCTATCAGAACATGTAAAATTTCATGAATGAGAAGTGTCACAGAACTCTTTAGAATTTCTTGGCAAAATGCTAGGGAGATTAATTTAACTGATTGTATAATTAGTGACAGTAAAGGAAAACATTAAAACACATGTGCTTTTTGATATTGAGATATTTTATTTCTTCAAACTACTCAGTTGTGAGTAACAATAATTTGAGTGATTTATCATAAATTTTTCACCTTATTTATATTTTTATTTAGATATAAGATGTGAAACTCCTGAGTGCAAAAATCTATCATTTTTAACTAAATTTTTAAAATTAAATTAACAATTTGGGCATTTGCCTTGTACGCAACCAGCCCAGACGAGCTGGGTTCAGTTCCTCTACCCTTCTCGGAGAGCCCGGCAAGCTACCGAGAGTATCTCACCCACACGGCAATGCCAGGCTTTCCTCAAGACATGTTCAATATGCCAAACACAGTAACACAAGTCTCAAAATGGAGACGTTACTGGGCCTGCTCGAGCAAATCAACGAACAAAGGGAGGACAGTGACAGTGACAAAATAGTAAAGTGGATTGAAATACATCAATTAACTAAGTAACCTTTCTTTGCAGATTGTGCAGAGAGAGTCAGCCAGAACTTACCTATAATACTTTAAGAAGTTATCAAATTTTCCTTAATAATAATTTCTGTTTGATGACATTGTCTCATATTTTTGACATTAGCAGTTTGATATAACTCCATTAAAAAACAAAACAGAAACAAAAATTAATCCTGTATAGGAGTAGGGACATACCTCAGATATAAAGCACTTACATGCTTTTGTGAGGCTATGAGAAGGTTTTCATGCATTCAGAAACCATCTATCATGGGCTGATTCCTGCCAACTAGGTAGCTCCGCTCTTCTTACTTAGTTATTTAGTATAAGAAAATAAAACCCAGCTTGCTCAATGGGCTGCTTTGCACACAGAAGGCCTGGTTAGATCTTCAGCACAAGATGGGCCTCTAAGCACCACAAGAAGCAATTAATGTGCAGGCACTGAGACAGGAGGAGACCCTGAATTCCACTAGATATGAACCAAAAACAAAAATAGGAAAGAAAATAAAAGAAAAAGCCCTCAATGAATAACTTCTATCAGATTTTTTATGTAATAGAGTTTGCAAACCTCAGTCAAAATTGTGTGACAAGCTCTGAAGAAATATAAAGCAGAAAAAGGATGATCAGTGGAGTAGTGGGTAGTATTTTCACAACTATTGAAATATAATAGAAAATTCTTATCCTTATCTATTTATGTTAACTTGTTTTTTATATCTATACATCATATACACACATATCATATGTATAAGTGAAATGAACACCATAATCATAATCATTGACAAACATCTGTCACCTCATAATGCTATCCATTTTTTTGAAAAATTTGGTTTTTTTTTTTTTAGGCAACACCAGCACTGCAGTGCTCTGGGCTTACTTCTGGCTCTACTCAAAGATCACTCCTGAAAGGGCTTGGAGAATCATGGGGAGCAAGAGATCGAACCCTGGGTCAGCTACATGAAAGTCAAATGCCCTCCCACTGTGCCATTACATTAGCCCCTTGATTTCTTCTTGTTTTTATGTTTATGGTTAAAAATATATAAGCAAGTATACTTTATAAAATAATACTTACTCAATTCTTAGAACTGAACTGTGGGATTCTTTTGCAACATTCCCTCATCCCTTGCTACTCACAAATTTCTATCACTATCACATTCTCCACTTCTATGAGTCTGAATATTTTAGGATCTCACTTATGAGATTAATCAACATTCGTCTTGTGGTTGTGTCTTTGAGCATAATGTGCTCCCATATTTGTCTATGTCAAAAGTACATCATTGCCTTCTTTTGTGAAGGTGAATACTGTTTGTTTATTTTTTGTTTGTAATAATACCATAGGAACATTTACAGGCAAAAACAGGATTCTGATTGAGTATTGGTAGGATTTCCCAGTAAGGTAACCATTGAAGAATTATTTTAGACACTAAGTTGAAAATAGACTATCAGGCAGAGATTAAAGCAGAGAGATTTGTTTGTTCAATTGTCTTTTGGGAGGTTGCATCTAGTGGTGCTCAAGGACTACTCCTAGTGGTGGTTGGGAAACATATGGAACACCTGGGATCAAACCTGGGTCAGCCATGTGCAAGGCAAACACCCTACCCACTATACTATCACTCTGTCCTCAAAGCAGGGGAATTTATACAGCTATTTTGCTTAAGCAAGAAATGCAGGTGGTTCAGTGAGGTAAGAAAGAAAGATATTTTCTAATGACTCGAATGTGAATTGTGTTCCTTGATGACAATTTTATAAGATTAAAATAAATGTTACTTGGCAGAATGTTTGGAAGTTTATCAAAAGGAACTGAATGCAAAGTACCAAAGGAATGCAAAATATATGTTTTAACATGTGGAGGAGGCATACCATTTCTTTTAAAAAAAAACCCTTTATTTAGCTTCCTTGATTTACATAGTTATTTATAAATAGATTTTCAGGCATACAATATTTCCACCTCAATTCCTACCACTCCTTATCTCCATCCCTCTACAAATTACCCAGGATTTCCACCCAGTAAGAGTCCTTGATACAAGGTGTAAGTTTTATTGATCTTGATCAGGACCTATGCTTATGGTATTGTAGTGTTGGATCCAGTTGTTTAGATATATAGTGATACATTTCCTCTGCACCATAGAGGATCCCAAAGTCCATGACTCTTGCCTCTGTTTTAATTTCAGACATCATCTTCTCATTTGTTTTTGTATAGCAAAAAATATGTGTTATGTGACTATATAGGTACATAATCAATATTAAATAATATATTTATAATAACATTTCTGTTAAAAGGAGATGATACTGGCATACTTAAAAAGTCAACTATTTTTTATAGAATATTGAATGTTTCATTTGTTTTGGTCTTGAAAAGTATTGTCATAATCATATGTTATATTTAAAAGCTTGGATTTGAAGAGATAATATAAATGGATAGGATTTTTTGCCTTGCATGTGACTGACCGGGGTTTGACCATGGCATGCCATATGGTTCTCTGAGCATTTCCAGGAATAGTTCCTGGGTGCAGATCCAGAAATAATACCTGGACAAAGCAATGTTTGGGTCAAAAGCAAACAAAAAAGTTTGTGGAAACAAAAATGTTAACTTTTTGTTAATTTTTTATCAACTGAACTCATTTCTTTTATATGTATTATAAAATGCAGTTAAGTTTTCCACCATGATTTCATATGATAATTTATAATTCAAATAAAATTTTCCACAAAAGAGGGACTGAAGAGATATTACAGTGGCAAGATGTTGCTCTGCAAGTAGTTAACACCTACTCCATCCCTGGAAACTCATATGGTCCCTTAAGCACTGTCAGGAATGATTCCTGAGCATACAGCCAGGAGTAATCTTTGAGCATTGCTGGGTGTGGCATCAAAACAAAAAGATAATGAAATTTCCAGTAACTGAAACATATTACTTACATTTGAGGCCTCGCATAAACTTTTTTATTTCTTTCAAATAGTTTCCAAGTTTTAATTGACTTCATAGAAAATTATAAGTTAACAAATTAAACATACCAGAGACCTTTAATT
This sequence comes from Sorex palustris, assembly GCA_028565675.1. Classification (NCBI taxonomy): domain Eukaryota; kingdom Metazoa; phylum Chordata; class Mammalia; order Eulipotyphla; family Soricidae; genus Sorex; species Sorex palustris. The sequence continues at coordinate 8,469 of JAOXYA010498170.1, read as the reverse complement.
ACTAGTGGAGGTTATTTTTCACGAAACTTATGTCTATGATTTAAGTGAAACCACAATTATTAGATGATCTTAAGGGATGAATATGGTACAGCAGGTAGGGTAATTGCCTTTCATATGGCTGAATTGGCTTCAATCCCCAGCACCTCATATGGTTTCCTGAGTACCACCATGAGTATGAGCGATTCTTGAGCACATAAGCAAGAGTAAGCTCTGAGCACAGAAGGTCATGGTCCAAAAAGCAGGAAAAAATGATAATCTTAATATTGGGGTCTTAGTTATCATGAAAAAATAAGATGAATGTCATGATATACATTTTATCTTGTTTGCAATACAGTTCAAGTATTTCGGCTAAATAGTCTCAGTGATTTTTTTTGACGTGACTTACCTCCCACATTGTGATTATCATATTGGAATCCCAACTGAGATAGGCCCAAAATATGGAGATAGACATCTAAATTTTATACTAAATAAGAATCTGTAACTTTAGTCTTATTATGAAACACCAATGGATAGCTTAATCAATGAATTAATCAATGGAAATGTTTGGCTATTTTATCATATGTGATAGGTTGAACTAAAAATGTTTTAAATGGGCACATTTCTGTCCAAGCCCATGTGCTGCTGGTGCATACGTGGCTAAGCACATGTATTGCCTGCATTTCCACTTTTGAGATGTATGCTTTCAAGCTTCATTTCTAATGCTGGGATGTGCATAGGAGGTCTCTCAGCCCTGGGAGAAAACCAGGTTTTCTCTTCAGGACGTTGCTTTCCACTCTCTCCCACTTTCTCTTCCTCCTTCCCTTCAAAACCTACAAATAAAATGCTTTACTTCAAAAATGGGCTGGAGCGATAGCACACCAGTAGGGCGTTTGCCTTGTAAGCGGCCAACTTGGCTGACCTGGGTTCGATTCCAACTGCCCCTCTTGGAGAGCCCAGCAAGCTATCAAGAGTATCTCGCCAGTGGCAAAGCCTGGCAAGCTACCCATGACGCACATTCGATATGCCGAAAACAAGTCTCACAGTGGAAATGTTACTGCTGGAGCAAATCGATGAACAACGGGAGGGCAGTGCTACAGTGCTACAGTGCTGCTTCAAAAACAATTTTTTAATCACTTAAATTTAGTCGATTTCTTTTCTAGTATCTTTTCTCACTGCTAAGGACATAGAATGCAATAATAATTTTTCATATTTATTTATTTATTTTTGGTCACACCCAGCAATGCTCATGGTTACTCTGGTTCTGCACTCAGAAATTACTTCTGGCAGTGCTTGGGGGATCATTGGTGGTGGAGAACGGGCACTGGTGGAGGGATGGGTACTCAAACATTGTATAACTGAAACCTAAGAACAAAAATTTGTAAGTCTACAACTGTACCTCATGGTGTTTCACTAATAAAAATTAAAAATTATTAATTGAATCACAGTGAGACACACAGTTACAAAGTTGTTCATGATTTGGTTTCAGTCACATAATGTTCCAACTCCCCTTCCTTCGTTTCCTGTTTTTGTGTGTGTGTCCCATACTCAGCAATACATAGGGCTTACTCCTCAGGGGGTTATGGGAGGCCATATGTGGTAGTGGGGGTTGAACCCAGGTGACTATAAGGCAAGTGCTTTGCCTTCTCCCTTATCTCTCCAGCCCCTGGACTTCATTTTAAAATGTCCTTTGATTTCCTTAATCAACTTACTTTCCTTGGGTGTGTTTTCTCCTGTTTGACAACTCTGTTATCTATCTTGAAGTTTGGCTTTCTTCATTTCTTTTTCCCTTTCTTAGGAACAAAAAAGAATGATAGCCTTCATATGTTCCCTTGTGTATTTCTCTTCTCCTGATATTTAGCCTACTAAAAATTAAAAATTCAAAATTAATATTAATGGGCAGAGAGATAGTACAGTGTGTAAGGCTCCTACTAAGGTCCAGCCACTCCAGGTTCAATCCCCAGGACCCCAAAAGATATCCCAAGCCCCATTAGGACTGACCCCTGAGCACAGAGCTTGGAGTAAGACATGAGCACTGCTGTTGTGGCCCAACACCCAATAGAATGGATATTAGCTATTAGTCAAACAATCACCCTCACATCTACTCAAGACCAGACTTTATACTAAAGTTTTATTCCTCAGTTCCAAGAATCCTCTGAGACATATTGTGTTGAATTTCAGAACATTTATTTAGCTGTGACTATTACAGTCTTAAGGATCATTTCCTTTATTTTTTATATTGCCCTTTCCTAAAAGAAAAAGAAAGAAATGCTTTAAGTTTTTCCAGAACAAAGTGGGGAGTAGATGAATACATGGTTGGCTGAGAGATTCATTTTGTTGCCCCAGCAGTAATGAAGCCCTCCTGTGGTCCCCTGCTGGGCTTTCTATCAGAACTGACACAATTGTGTTTTTTCATGATCTGGATTTTGTTTTTTTGGTATTTGTTCTAACAGGAGCCACATTCATCCATGCTGGGATGGGGGTGGAGTGTTAGCTGGGCCACTCCTGTGAATGAACTCCAGGGTCTCAGAGGTGTAACTGAGTGGGCTCTGAGGAGGCGTTGGAGGGGAAGTTTTGGTCGGAGAGTCCAATCAATGTGTGACTGTGGTATTGGAGAAATAAATGGAAGAATGAATGAATGAATGAATGAAGTCAAGAATGATTGGGGCACTAATGAGGAAACGAGTAAGTAAACCATGGTAGTTGTGGGTTGGGGTATCTGGGGAATTGATTCTCTTTAACTCCTCCCACCTCCTCTGCCTCTGTTCCCAGTGTCCTGTGCATCTCCATCCACCACTATGAACAGAATCAGGTCTGTCCCCATCTTAAAGCCTCAAACTGGTCTCCGACAGGAGTTGGCCAAGGTCAGGGATATACCATAAATGTGCCTTGGAACCAGGTAAGTGTGTGCAGATCCTTTGTCCCTCTCCCCAAGAGAATGCTCCCTGCCTGTATGGCAGTATGTACCCATCATGCCTCTCTACAGGAGGGAATGCGAGATGCTGACTACATTGCCATTTTCCTGCGCATCCTTCTGCCTGTGGCACTCGAGGTTCTGGGGTCTGGGGTACCGGGTGAGGGACAGGGGTAAGGTTGAGGGGTGGAGCATGAAGGCAGGTGGTCTTATGGAGTCTGTTTCCCCTCTCAGTTCCAGCCCCAGCTGGTACTTATAGCTACTGGATTTGATGCCATCCAAGGGGACCTCAAGGTGAGGCAGGATCCCTGGGGTGGCTGGTGGGTGTGAGGGGACACCAGGAGCCCCCCTGAGTTTCCATATCCCCACAGGGTGAGATGTCCACCACTCCCGCAGGGTTTGCCCAGCTTACCCACCTGCTCATGGGCTTGGCTGATGGCAAGCTGATCCTTTGTCTGGAGGTGGGTGATTTCCTTTTACCTCTTGGCTTTCGGGTCCTATAGGGTAGAAAAATAGCTCACCAGGCTGGCCATGTCACCATCCCATCACTTTCACCAAGGGTTGTGTACATAGGATTCAGTACTCAGGAGCAACTTCCCCAAGGACCTAGAAAGGAACTATACCCAGAACATCTTCAAAGGTGCGAGGCCTTCCACCCCATATCCCCTCACCCCAAATCAAAGACTGTAAAATAAGTGCAGCAGTTACTGCACCATGCCTTCAGTGAAAGATACCACTCTAGGAGTCACCCCTGAGCTCAGGACCAGGAGGAAGCCTTGAGGGCCATCAGATGTGACCTCCAAATGAAATCAGCTAGCAAACAAAAACTTACATACCTTCTGGACTCACTTCTTGGCATTTGGGCAGTACCTGAGGACCATTACTTGCCCAGTGGCCCCTGGCGCCTCCCTGACTTCTTTCCTCTCTGTTTCCCAGGGTGGCTACAACCTGTGTTCTCTGACTGAGGGTGTTACTGCTTCTCTCCACACCCTTCTGGGAGACCCGTGTCCCATTCTGGACTCCCCTGGGGCCCCGTGCCCAAGGTAAATTGCAGCGAAGAACTGGTATTGGGGTAGGGACCCTCACGGTCCTTCCAGGAACAGAAGGGTTACGGGTATCCTCTCTTTCCTTATAGTGCCCAGGCATCCCTATTCTGTGCTCTGGAAGCCCTAGAGCCCTTCTGGGAGATCCTTGCACTGTCAGGTAGGAGGTAGCAGTGGTGGGTCCGGTCGACGGGGGAGACCTTTGTGACATCAGGCTGGGCTGGGCTGGGCTGGGCTAGAAAGGGCCAGGATAGGAGGGTTTTACTGAGTTCAGTGGGGGGTAGGAAGGACCGTGGCAAGGGGGCCCTTTATGACCTCAGTGGGGCAGGGGGCCCTGGTAAGGCTGGACCAATGGGATTGTGGTTGAATTCCACATTCTGGACCCCAGTCTAGCTGTCCTGAGCCAACTTGATAGGTTAGCAACAGGTAAGCTTTCTTTCCTTCACCCCCCCATTTTCTATCTGGGTCAATTTTTCTGATGCCCAGAATATCTCTTGGGGATCCAGAGTGGCAGAGGTGGGTGAATGTGGTCTTACCTTTTAGCTGAGTCCCTGAAAGGGGACCCAGTGGAGAGGGAGAGCCTGGAGAACAGCAAAGCAAAGGCAAAGGCCACATCACTGGAGCCTCCCAGTGCTCCAGTCCTATCATGGCCCACGCTACAGGCCAGGACAGGGCTCATCTCAGATCAGCGGATGATGCAGCATTACAACATCTGGGACAGGTAGGGGGGGCACTGTGTGGCGGTGGGTAGGGCTGCTCTCTGCCTCTTCTTGTGGTGCTCAGCCCTGCCTCTGTTCGCCACTGCCAGCCACCACCCAGAAAGGCCTGAGCGCATCTCGCGTATAATGTGTCGCCTAGAAGAGCTGGGCCTGGTAAAGCGCTGCCAGCTTCTGGCTGCACGTCCGGCCACAGATTATGAGCTACTCAGATGTCACAGGTAGGACCCACCCCCAAAGCCTGGGCTGGGGATGGGGTATGCTTGGGGAGGGGAAGAGGCTCTAAGGGGTGGCTCCCCTCTTTGTGCCCTCAGTGTGGAGTACTTGAGCCGTCTACGGGCCACAGAGAAGATGAAAGGCCGAGAGCTTTACCGGGAAAGCATCAGCTTTGATTCCATCTACATCTGTTCTAGTACCTTCTCATGTGCCCAACTAGCTGCGGGTGCTACTTGCCGTTTGGTGGAGGCCGTTCTCTCTGGAGAGGTGAGGAAGGCAGCTGCCAGTTGGAGGCATGGCTGGAGGGGTGGGGTCCCCTCACCGCCAGTGGAGTCATAGGAGGGAGGTCAGAGGAAATCAGGGGTGGGGGCAAGGAGATGGTGTAGTTCAACCTTTTTTCTGTTTCCTCCCCAGGTCTTGAATGGAATTGCTGTGGTCCGCCCACCAGGTCACCATGCCGAAATGAATTCTGCATGTGGTTTTTGTTTTTTCAACACAATCTCGGTGGCTGCTCGACATGCCCAGGCTTTCAGTGGACAAATGCTACGGTGAGGGTTCTTTGGGTGCCCTCCCACCCCACTTCCTCTGCCCATTGTGCATCCTCTGGGACCTCTCCAGGAAATTTCCTGGGATCTGATCTATCAGGGCTTCCCTGATAGCTCCAATTCCTGGAGGATTGTGGTTCCCAAGTGCTGGTAAAAGAGGCCTTAGGGATCTATCCCCAGCATTTTGGGTCCTAGGCACACAGCTACATTGACAAAAGCCAGGCATTGAGCTAGCCACATAGGCCCAGGTTTCTGCTACCCTAGTATTACTCAGAGGAGCCCTGGGTCTGCTTTGAGAACTTGCTTGAGCCCTGGGGTGTAGGGTTCCAGAAGCTAGACTCTGATTTTCCTTCTTACTCAGAACCTCTAGGGCACTCACCCCTAGAACCTAGGGTCTTGATACCCCCCTCTAACCCACCCCCTCACTGGGCTGGAGAGATAATGCAGGTACTTGCCTTGCACATGGCCATCACAGTTTCCATCCTTGGTACCCTAAATGGTCCCTTGTCCCCGCCAGGAGTGATTCCTGAGCACAGGGGGAAGGAGTAAGCCCTGCAGACAGACCCTAGTGGTCTAATTTGTGCTGGTTCTTGGGATGGGGGTAAGTGTTATGGGGCCTGAGGTGCTGTCCCTTCCCCAGGATATTGATCATAGACTGGGATGTTCATCATGGTAATGGAACCCAGCACACATTCGAGGAGGATTCCAGGTGAGGAGCTAGGGCTGGTGTAAGGTCGGCTGGGATGATGCACCCTGGGGCAAGGCAGCCATTCACCAGCTGTGGCCATCCTTTCCATTCCCCTCCATGGCCCACAGTGTATTGTACATCTCTTTACACCGCTATGATCATGGAACATTCTTTCCCGTGGGGGATGAAGGCAGCAGCAGCAAAGTGGGACGAGGTGATGGTGCGGGCTACAATATCAACGTAGCATGGAATGGACCCCGCATGGGTGACACTGAGTACCTGGCTGCTTGGCATCGTTTGGTGCTTCCTGTTGCCTATGAGGTATGACTTGGGCTAGGTGACATAGCTATGGGGGTGGGGGGCGATGAGTGTGATATTGCTGGTAAGCAACCCTGGAAGGTGGGGGTTTCCTGTTGGGTGATAGGCTCTTATGGCTGGTCCATGCCTTTGCATGGTGGCCGTGTAAGACTGTGGCCTTTGTATGGACCTGTGTGCATACCCAGTATGTCCCCTTTCTCTGTGGCTCCTTGTCACCAACATCTGTGGCCAAGGTCAACAAGTTTGAGTATGTTGCACTCATTTCTCCATGATGACTGGGTATTATGGGTCACTGCATTTCTTGCTCTGTCAGCTAGGGGTTGACTTTCAGCAGGTAGAAGTAGCATGTGACTTTCATCTTGTGTCTGTGTGTCTTATAAAGTGTGTGTCTAGGGTAACAAGGGGTACTATCCAGATTTTGGGCTGAAACAGAAGGGGGTGGGTGCTGTCTCTGTGCCATCTGTGTGCACATAGTTGTTCTCATGACTAAGTCCATGTGCCTCTGCCTTGTAAAAGGACTGTGTGTGTGTCCGTGTATATGTGATATGTGTGTGTGAGAGAGAAAGAGACAGTATAAGTTTGTATGTGTGACAGAGAGAGGTAATCTATGACTGAGTGGCTGTTATAGTCCCCTCTGGTATGAAATTATTGAATATGATGGGGGAGCTATGTTTATGTGTGACTGTGTGTGACCATATTCCTTGTGTGGCATTATTCAGTCCTTTTTCTGTGTTAGAAGCAAGTGTGCCTCCACATGCCACCATATCTGTCGAACCCCATGTGTCGCGTGGCTATTGCCCAGGTTTAACTCAGGGAAGGGGTCTGGGTGCCTAGTGGTATCACTCCAGTTGTGTGTATGAGGCTTGATCTGTCTGGCCATGTCTTCAGTTACCATCTCTTGATGAGTCTCTGCCTCCTACTTCACTGAGCTCTCTCTCTCTCTCTCACTTCTTTGCCATGTTCCTCATCTGCACTAGTGTTTATATGCGTGTGTATATATGCGTGTGTATATGACAATCTCAAATTATATGTATGGCAGATAGAGGAACTCTATGGCTAAGTGTGTTTGGAGGTAGTTGTGAGTGCATGTCCCCTCTGGGAGGAAACTGTTGGATATATTGGGGAGACCCATGGGTGTGTATATATGTGTGGCTGTATATATGTCTTCCCTGTGTGGCAGTGATTTATACTCTTCTGTGTTAATCTGTGAAGCAGGTGCATTTCCCGGGCACAGTGTCTATCAAAGTCCGTGTCTTGAGTGTGTGTCTCTCAGGTTTGACTCAAGATGGGGTGTGGGTCTCTACTGATGTGACCTCAGTTGTGTGTGGAAGTTTTGATCTGTCTGTCCTTATCTTTGTCATGGTATATTGGGTATCTTGCTGAGTCTCTGCATCCCATGATTCCTTCTTTGCTCTCTCCGTCTCACTTCTTTTCCTCGTTCTCCAATCCCCAGGATTCGTGTGTGTGTGTGTGTGTGTGTGTGTGTGTGAATGAATATAAAATGGTGTTTGTGAAAGAGAGAGGGACTTTATGACTGAGTGTTATGTAGGAGAGGCTGTGGTTGTCACAGACTGTCACCTCTGGAGGAAACTGTTGCATATCTTGGAGAGGGGCCTTGTGTGTTTGTGTGTGTGTGTGTGTGTATGTGTCGCTGTGTGTGACCATCTTTTATGTGTGACACATGCTCTGTCTTCTTCTGTTGGAAGCAGGTATATTCCCCAGGTAGTGTATCTGTTAATGTCAATGTCTCACATGTATGTTACCCAATTTTACTCAGGAAGATATGTGGGTACCTCCCAGTGTCACCCCAGCTGTGTGTGCGAGGTTTATTGATCTGTGTTTTTTTAACTTTTTCCTGCTGAGTTAGTTTCTGCTTCTAATAATTCTTTCTTTGCTTTCTCCCTCACTCCTTTACTGTATGGCATATCTGCACGTTGTCTTGTGTGTGTGTGTTTGTATGTGTGACTGTAAAATTGTGATTGCAACAGAGAAAGGAACTCTATGAGTGTTTGTAAGGGTGGCTTTGGGTGTCATAGGCTTTCACTACTGGGAG
>JAOXYA010498159.1:0-14772 GCA_028565675.1 Sorex palustris | reverse complement strand
AGAGTCTGGCAAACTCCCCATGGTGTACCCAATATGCCAAATACCAGTAACAATGATGGATCTCATTCTCCTAACCCAGAAAGAGACTTGAATATGGCACTTTTTAAAATCTCAGGGCTAGGGCGAAGGAGATGTTACTGGTGCCTGCTCGTGGCAATTGATGAACAACGGAATGATCGTGATCATGATCGTGGTGTTTTCATATAAAAAAGTGAATCTTCCACCTGCGCTGGGTCACCCCAGATAGGAAAACGTGTTGTCCCTCTGCCTATTCCTCGGGAAGCCTGGTGGTCACCATTTTCCAAAGCTCATTAGACAATCCAGATATGGGCCAGCAGTGACAAGGCACTTGGAGCCTCATGGGATAGGGGTGGAGCTGGTCCTTCTTCTCCCCGCCACAATGAGACCCGGAGATGCCAGTTTTTTATTAAGCTCCTTAACGGTCAAGATTCCAGAGACATACAAACGAATCTCAGAATCTTGGAACCAAGCAGCTCTTGGCAGAAATCTCTCCAGCCCTAATTATTAAAATTTTAGAATTCCAAAATAGCATGACCACTCTTGCTGCCTTGCGACATCATATGCTATTCATAATCAGCAATAGAAAACAAATAGACTAATGTTGCCTTTTAGGCAGGTCTGAGTGTTGAGGGAAAATACCAAATAATAATGGTGGGATTGGTGTCAAAATATTGAAAGTAATCAAAGTAGAGAGAGAGTAATGTGGAAATTATCTGCCACACAGGTAGAGATAAGGATGGAATGGTGGGTATACTGGGGCTTTTGATGGTGGAAAATGTGCACTGGTAAAGGGATGGGTGTTTGATCATTGTAAGACTCAGACTTAAACATGAAAGCTTTGCCACTGTTCTCACAGTGATTCAATAAATAAATTTAGCAGTGTAGCACTGTCATCCTGTTGTTCATCGATTTGCTCGAACGGGCACCAGTAATGTCTCCATTTGTCCCTGTGGTGTGGTAGTGTAGCCCAATGATGTCTGCTTGCTCTAGGAACACTAAGTGAGACTTGTTGTTACTGTTTTTGGCATATCGAATATGCCACGGGTAGCTTGGCAGGCTCTGCTGTGCGGGGGGGTTACTTGGTAGCTTGCTGGGCTCTCTGCGAGGGGCAGAGGAATTGAACCCAGGTTGGCTGCATGCAAGGCAAATGCCTTACCTGCTGTGCTATCGTTTCAGCCCTAAATAAATTAAATTATTTTTTAAAAATTGAATTTTATAGTGGTCAAGTAATTTATTTGGGTTAATAACATGACTTAAGAGACCCAACAATAAATCTCTAGGAAAAGAGCACAGACCATATATATGCCATGATTAGGCTTCCAGATATTTGAGCGCCCCAGAGGTGGGTGGGTGAAGTTCCCTCCCACCCCAACAAAGCCATCCCCAGCAGCTGAAAACCTCCAAAACTCAATCATCACCATGCTCATGGCCACTCTCCATACACTCATACTGGCCTCACCCACATGTGAAACTATTCCTGGACGTCTTGTACTTTACACCACCAATATTCCAAGAGTAGCACACCACATTTGATGGGGTTTAAAGTAGAAGGCAACTAATCTTAGGGGGAAATATATTTTTACAGATAAATACACACACACACACACACACACACACATATAAGGATGCAAGGCTCAACCTTTAACAGCATGTTACTAATCTCTTACAGAAGGGCTTAATGAATATTGTCTGCCATGGAGGTGGAGGCAGGGAGAGGGTGGGAAAGGGGGGGTATACAAGGGATATTGGTGGTGGGGAATGTGCACTGGTGGAGGGATGAGTGTTTGATCATTGTGTGACTATAACCCAAACATGAAAGCTTGTAACTATCTCACGGTGATTCAATAAAATTGAAAAAAAAAAAGAACTTGTAAAAAAGAAAAAAAGAAAACAAGGGCTTAATGGCTCTTGGGTGAAATACAACAATCTTCACATACTTTTCTCCAAAAAACCTTTTATAGATCGTTTTTAGTGGATTATTCATAACTGTCACTGTCACTGTCCTCCCATTGTTCATCAATTTGCTTGAGTGGGCCCCGTAACATTGTAAGACTTGTTACTGTAACTGGCATATTGAGTATGTCACGGGTAGCTTGCCAGGCTTTGCCATGCGGGTGAGATATTCCCGGTAGCAAGCAATACAAAATAAATTATTTTGGTTCTGCTTTGGGAATAAAGCCATAGCACAGCAGTAAGCGCAAATGCCTTGTGCTCAGCCGGCCCGGCTGAGCCTGGTTTGATTACTCTGCCCCTCTCCGAGAGGCCAGCAAGCTACCGAGAGTATCTCGCCTGCACAGCAAAGCCTGGCAAGCTACCTGTGACGTATTCAATATGCCAAACACAGTAACAACACGTCTCAAAATGGAGACGTTCCTGGGCCCATTCGAGCAAATTGATGAACAATGGGAGGACAGTGTTTGTTTTCATATTGTTTATTAGAGTTTTTAGTCGAATCCTTAGAATATTACAGATCTTGTCGTCTTTTTCTATTTGGATCCTTAAGGATGAAGAGACAGTAAAGCAAGTGATGTGCTTCCTTTATATGTGGCTGACCCAGCTTTGATCCCCAGAACCCTATGTGTTCCCTAAGCATCACCAGGAGTAAGCAGTGAGTGAAGATCTAGAAGTAAGCTCTTAGCAACTGTAGGTGTGGTCCCAAGACAAAAACAAATAAACCAAGGCGAGGTGGGGGAGGTTATTTAGATCCTTTGAGTTTTTCCTTTTTGCCTGATTTCTGTACTGGGAAATTCCAAATTCAAATTGATTAACAAGGGAGCAAGTGGACATTATTGTCTTGTGCTTGATCTCAGAGGGAAGTCTTTACATTTTTCACTGTTGAGTATGATATTGGCTGTTTCATTTGTAATTACTCTATTGTATATTCCTTTTATACCATTTTTTTGAGAATTTTTATCATGAATAGGTAATGAAACTTGTAAAAAGCTTTTTCTGTTTCTACTAGTAAGTTAATATGGCTCTCACCGATCCTCCTGTTCATATGGTGTATTCAATTAATTGATTTGAATAGATTGACATCATTGTAATGAATCCCATTTGTTCATAGTATATGATCCTCTTAATATGTTGGATTTAGCTCACTAAATTTGAGAACCTTTGCATGTTTATCAGATATATTGGTCTATAACTTTCTAACTTATTTTGTTATTAAAGGCAATGTTGACTTCATGAAAGGTATTAGGAAAGAGTCCCATTTTATTGGTATATACATGCAAATCATACATACAAATATTATTACATCCAATAACTGTGCTTTTTAGATTCTTTATTTTTATTTGAATAAGTTCTTTTATCATCTTTCCTAAACATTTGTTTCAGTTTATTTATTCTATTTTTCAATGGTTTCTCAGTTCAGTGAACATTGAGAGGATAATATTCTGAAGTTATCTTTGGGCAATTTAGAAAACTTTGACATAGTTAGAAGGAACTTTCTTGAGCTTCTGTCCTCATTTATTGATATGGCTAAATTACTTGTGCTTTTCATTAAACCTAGTACTTTGGGGGAGCTAGGAGTGGAGTCCTAGCTTCTATCTGGCCTGCGTAACAATTTGGTGCTCCTGTTTGCAATATCTTGTTAGAATCTAAGATTTCACTGATTTCTAGAGGCCACAAAATGCCTTATGAGAATTTCTTAAATGTTAGCAAAAATCATTCTAGTGCCTGTAGCCCTGCATTAGGTGCACCTCTGGGATGTCTGCTATCTGCTGCTGTCTTTGGGACTACAGTTCCTATCTTTGGCCTTGGGAATTGATGCTCCCTCCTGCAGCCTGCAGTCAATTGCATAGTATCAGTACTGGGACTTCTAGTTCCCAGTATCTTTTTAACCCAGCAGGTTCAAGTAAAAAGCAGAATATCTCTGGAGCCTCTGAACACATTTTCCTCTATCTTATGTTGGAATTTTTATTATGGTGCAATCCATAATGAGGAAGTTTCCTTTTGTTCTGAGCCACTGAGGGGGTACAAACTTGTCAGAGAGTACCACAGCTATAAGTCTATAGGATGGAGCCAAGACAATAATGCTGTTGGGTGCTGCAAATCAAGGCCGTGGCTCTGTGAAGGTTGAGTTGAGGTTGAAAACAGTTGTCTTGGACTGTGCCAAGGCTTTAAGCCTGTTAGGCAGGATTGAGCCTGTGTCCACGTTGGGAAAAGGCTGTGACTCTGAGTATCACTTCAGGAATGGCTGCTCCACAGTCTTAACCAAAGTGTGAACCTGCCCTATATAGGGTTTAGCAAGTCCTGAGATTTTTTTCTTACTTAATGGGTTCCAGTAGAAGGCAAATTTTGATTTTATTTTTAAGAATTGTTGTTTTCAGCATCCCACTGTGAACTTGTTGAGTCAACTCTGTTAGGAAGGAATGAATGCTCCCAGCTTGAGCCAGGGGTGCCAGATATGGTGTTGGGCTCAAAAAGATCCAAGTTTGGTTTTGACAGAGAAAATGCTGGTATAAAGTTGAAGTTCTGTAAATTTTTTGCATTTAATGCTCATCTTGCCTTAGGTTGGCATTTAATGTCCAGTACTATCTTGCCAGTCCATCATCTCTTTCGGTCCCTGCTTCCCTCCCCTCACCCAAAGGAAGAATCTGTTTTCTCTGAATTTTTCCGCAGTTCTATCTTCCACAGAAATTCTCCCTGAGGTGATCACTGAATTCTCCAGTCAATTTTCTCAGTGAGACAACCACGGAAGATTCTGTGTTCAGTTCTGTTTCTATGTTTTTGTGTGTGTTGCTGTTACAGACTTGCTCATAGAACTGTTCCTTTTGGTGGTCTTGGTCCTTCCCCCTACCTTTTCATTTTGTTGAGTATTGCTTCACTGTGCATAAGTTTGATTTGTCCTATTTGTTATTCTCTGGTTTTATTTCCCTTACTGTTGGAGATGCATCCCCCAAAACATAGCCAAAAGTCATTGTCAAGGAAGATATTGTCTATATTTTCCACGTGTATTATTTTTTCTATGCATTTGATGGGTTTAAGTCTTATATTTAAATCTTTTATTCATTAGGAGTTAGTTTTGTGTTTGGTATTAAATATTGGCCTAGTTTTATTCTTTTGCATATAGTTTATCAATTTTCCCAACAACATATATTCAAAAGACCGCCTTCTGTCACTCCACTTTAGACAGACTGAATTAGAGATGTTCATTGGACACCCAAACACAGGCATCTGGAATTCCATTTTAGAAAGCACATTTTAATGCTCAATTAGACACAAGTATAGGAATCTGGACCTCCATTTTAGACATATTGAGCTTGAGATGCTCAGACTCCCAAATAGGAGAAAAGTTATTTATGAATCTGGAATTTGAGTGAAAGGTTTAGGCTGGGATGGACATTGGAAAGTTGTCAAGTTATAGGTGTTTAAAGATGAGTCTGCACAAAGCAGGTCTAGTGACTGCAGTGTAGTGACTGAGAATGGATTATTTTAGTGCTTCCAGGACAGGGGGAGTAGGGTAACAGCAAAGGAGACTGACAAGGAACCGCAGAGAGATAGAAAGTGAGCCAGACAATTGTGGTGTTATAGACAGCAAGGGAAAAATAATTGACACAAGGAAAGAGTGATCAGCTTTACCAAATGCGGCTGAAGGGTCAAGTAATTGAGAACTGAGAATTTACCACTGGATTTGGCAACATAGAGGTCATTGGTGTCTCAGATAAGAGCAGTTTCTGAGGAGTGATGGGACAAAAGCCTGATTGGAGTGGGTTTTGCGAGAGCATTGAAAGAAATTCGAGACACAAGACAGGCCACTATTTTCAGTGCTTTTGCTGGAAAACGATAAAGAGAAAATGGGTGGTACTTCAACAGAAGTGAGGTCAGAGGAGTTTTCTTGGAAGAAATAACAAGTATGCTTATGCACAGTGTTAGTCTTCTACTGCATGTAACAAATTGCCATTAACTTACTCACTCACTATAACATACATGAACTACACCAGTACTATTTTTTTCTTTTTGGGTCACACCTGGTGATGCACAGGGGTTACTCCTGGCACTGCACTCAGGAGTTACTCCTGGCGGTGCTCAGGGGACCATATGGGATGCTGGGAATTGAACCTGTGTGGGCTGTGTGCAAGGCAAATGCCCTGCCTGCTGTGCTATCTCTCCAGCCCCTGTGTATATTTTTGAGTGTGAGAGAGCCAGTTCAAGTGATGAAAACTGCCCACCTCGAACCTCCTGTCCGGAGGGAAAACCAGTTCATGTCTCTTGTTCTTTCTGTCTCTGTTTCCAGTCTGGAGAAAGGATAGTATGGAATCATCTGAAAAAGTGTCTGTGTTTGATAAATTGAAGTGCCAGGGATTATTAATAGGTCATAAGTCTGAAAAGGGAGCTATCCCCTCATGAGGGAAGTTGGCAAATGCTTGTAGGCATTCTTTCATGAAACTGACTTAAGGTTATCTAGAAGTTTCTGCATAGGAGCCAGAGGGATAGTGCGGCAGGTAAGTAATTTTTGCCTTGCTCACAGCTCACCAAGATTTGGCACCCCAGATCCTCTGATCCCTACCAGAAGTGAATCCTGAGTGCAGAGCTAGGAGTAACCCCGGAGTATCACTGGGAGTGATCCCAAACAAAACAAAACAAACAAAAACAAAAAAGTTTCTAATAATATTCAAATTTTTGATGGTTTGTCTCATGTTTTCTGAGGAACTAGGTGTGCACCATTGGAAGCTGCATCCTTTGGATGGGAAAAGCAATTTCTTGGGACAAGAAAGGCACCATCCTTTTCAGTATTTTTCCCCAGTCACTGAGGTTGCTCAGGAGTTTTGTTTGTTTGTTTGTTTGTTTGCTTTGGAGCCATACCCGGCAGTGATCAGGACTTACTGCTGACTCTGTGCTCAGGGACCTCTTGGTGGGCATGGAAGGACTACATACGGTGCCAGGGAATGAACCCTGGTCAGCAGTGTGCAATGCAAGTGCCCTGCCTGCTATCCTATTGCTCCTGTCCATTCCTAGGGCTTTGTGGCACCTTTGATGTGTGCACAGATAGAAGACCCTCTTCCCTCTCCTGAATCTGCTGTAATTGCTGAAGCTGATGTTTGTTCATGGTCTGAAAATGATCTGGACTTTTACTACCTTCTCTCTTTCTGCTTAAGGTGTCACTAAAGAGCTGTCCCAGTTGGGGACCTCTACCTCTCCTCCTCTTTGGCCACATCCATTCTTTTTTTAATTTAATTTTTATAAAGCTCACAATATTTGATTACATTTACTATTTGAACAACAGTCCCACCACGATTACACCTTCCCACCATCATAGTTTTGATGTTTACATCCTGAACCCCACCTCTGCTGCAGAGCAGAACTGAAATAATTTATTTTGTATTGTTTGTTATGAATAAACCACTGAAAATGCTCCAAAAACTTTCCTTAGTTGAGAGGGTGTGAAGATTGTTATGCTTCACCCAGAGGCCATTAAACCTTCTATAAGAGATTACTAATATGTTGCTCATATTACAATATGAGCTTTGTGTGTTTTTCTCTCTCTATATATAAAAATGTAAAGATATATTTACTTCTAAGATTGGTTGGCTTCTACTTTAAACCTCATCATAGGTGGTGTGCTACTCTTGGAGTATGAGTGGTGTGAGGTATGAGATGACGCATGGCTGTAAATGCGACCTCAAGGTCCAGGGATAGTTTCACTCGTGGGTGAGGTTCAGCCTGAGCATGTGGAGAGTGGCCATGAGCAAGGTATTGGTTGAGTTCTGGAGGTTTTCAGCTGCTGGGGCTGGGTTCCTTGGAGTGGGGAGGGGCCTCACTCACCCCCTCCCAGGTGCCCCAGATGATACAGTCTGGTGCAGGGTCTGGCAGCATCCACATCTATTCTAGGCTATAGGGAGGTTGCAAAGCCACCCTTCATGTCCTCTTCCCCACTTGGTGGTTGTCGGCCATTCCATCCAACCAGTTTAAGGCACCTTGGCAATCCAGCTCTGTGAGAATCAGAGTTCTCAAGGGCTACAAAATATTCTGGCCCTTCCACCTGAGCCTAGAACATTTCCAACAAACCTAGAGCAAGGGTGATGAGTCCGTGATGACCAGGAATCAAGACCTGAGCCATCAATGTCCAGGGATCAAGACCTGAACCAATGATATTCAGGGAATTGCGTAAACTCACCTGTGCTGTGGGGCATGGAGGCAGGGTGTGGTGCAGCATCTGGTGCCTACTGGCTTTCAGTAAAGGGAAAGAGGGGCTAACAGGCCAGGTAGGTCCACAGTCATCCAGGGCTTGAAAAGCATAATTGGATTTAATGAATGAATGAATGAATGAATGAGGACCTCCCACCCCTACCTGAAGTGACTGTAAACTTTCCACATTTACCATTTGTCTTCATATTTCTGAGGAACCGTATTGAGATTATTGGGCTTAGTTTTTCTTTGTATATGTGCACATAAAATATCCATAATATGTGGCTTTGTACACATGTATTTGCATGCATATATAATATATATATAGTGGTTACTAAAGATAATTTGGGTTTTTTAGATGGTTCTGTTAAGTTTTTTTTAAACTGTACATTTATTATCTATCCTAACAGGTTTTATATGTTTTCAGTGCCAGGGATCAACATTAATTTTGTGATTTAAAACTCTATAAACTATTACGCAGTTTGTGGGTTTGGCTTCCTATCTCACTATCTCTAGAGCTGTATTAGACTTATCACTGCCAGATCAGGCTGAATTGTTAAGAGATGGCTGCTGTTCAGACCTAACAGAAAAGAAGACACCAGTTGGCAGGATGGAAAGGGGAGGTGGGCTGCTGGTGGGACTTTCAAAGGCTTTTCTATGGATGGGGGTGGGGTGGGTGCTAATTGTCTAGCTCTTGTTTCTTTGGCTGTGCTCCCCATTGTTTGGATTGGCCTCAAATACAAAACTAAATCTTTGTTTCTCAGAGACACTTCTACCAGCCAATCTGGACACTGGTGGGTGCAGGTGCCAAGCAGTTAGCCTCATCGGGCCGTCCAACAGCCAGCGTGATTCCATCTGGTATCGAGTGGATCAAGGACAGAGTGGTTGAGTTCAACCCAGAGAAGAACTGTATCCGCACAGGCAGTGGAGAGGAGGTAACCGCTGGGGTCTTTTCCCTTTTCCTACTCTTATTTTCTTATTCCCTTTTCTTATTGCGTGCACTTTGCATAGCTATAATCAGACTGGGCACCTTCGTGGTGGTTGTTGTGTGCCTGTGTGCAGTTGCGTGCATGCAGGGTGTCTGGTGAATGGAAGTGGGGGGGAGATGGAATGACAAAGTGGACAATGAGATAAGTACCTGTTGGAAACCCACTGTTTTTCTCCTATATGGTGCAGATGCACCTGGGATCTATTCAACAAGCACTCTTGCTGCATTATAGTAACTCCCTCCTTTTTTCCTTAGAAGCAGCCAGCTTCTCTACCTGACATCCGATCTCAGTCACACTAGGGGACGCTCTGCCAGAGTTGGAAGGGAATGGTGGGGCTCAGGGTGGTGGTGCTAGGGCTAAGAATTATTGATTCTGGAACTGGGACCTACTTTTGCTCAGCATCTTTTAGAAATATCCTTCTATCCTGCCACCCAGGGATCAGAGATTATTGGTCCTTGTGCTGCCCGCTTGTTTGACAAAGGGGTTGCGAGCAGGAGGAGAAGACAATGTCAGCTGCTCTTTACCCCGGAAGAGTGGAGGCAGTGACCACGTCTGCTCTTGTGGTTCTCGGGCCCTTTAGTGTGTTATTGGTCTTGGTACCCTGCCCACTTCCCCTCCCAATTAAACACACAGGCATTTTTGCAGAATCGAGTTGTGTTGGGGAATGTGGGAGGTTTTAAAATGCAACCCCTTCTAAGCAGGAATTCAATATTACAGGCATTCTTAATGTTTTGTGGGGTCATTTTTTTCCCCCTGAACAGTCAAGAAAGCCCTCTGAAAAAATGCACATATGTTCTAAAATTTGCATTTAATTAAGGTGCGCAGAGATTTTTTTCCTGAACATTTGAGAAAGCCCTCTCTGAAAAAAATGCACATGTTCTAAAATTTGCATTTAATTAAGTTGCTCAGAGATTTTTTTGTAGCCTTTCCCTAAACCCTGATCAGGAATACCTGCCTTACAGTAGTTCTGCTCATTGCTCTCTGACCTCCCTCTACCTTCTTTCCCCTTCTTCTCCCCTCCCTTTCCCTCTTGTTCTCTTTCTTTTTTCTACAATTTATCAACCATCTACAATAAGCTCTGCACAATTTTATGTAAACAAAAGCAGATGAAAATTCTTACTGCCCTGGATTTTGTATTCTAGTGGGGATGGAAATACAATAAGCAAGAGATAATAAATTCTATTAAAGATGATGAGTATTAATACAAACACAGAAAAAATTGGGATCCCAGGGTTCATGGGGTGGTGGATTGAATTTAAAACTAGTTGTTATTTCCATGCCCCAGGGCTGAGTCTCTAGCCAGTTATCCCTCATTACTTAAAAGATTTTCTCTTTAATTTGTTGTTGTCATTCTGGGCTATACCCAGTAGTGCTCAGGGGTCACTCCTGGTAATGCTTGGGGATCTTACACATGATTTACAAAAAGAAGTAATGTTTGATTGAGTTGTTGAGGATACTAAAGAGCTAAGTTGTGTAAAATATATTCAGTTAAGAACAATGCCTTGCACAGCATGAATGCTCAAGAAATAGTTCTGTTAGAATTTTGAAGAAATTATTTGAAAAAATGGGATAAAGGAAATTTTTATTGAATAGCCACTAGGTGCCATCATAGTTCTTGATTGCTGGTACAAAGCAGGTTTGCAGTCTGAATACAGTTTGTCCTCCTCATTGTGTAAATTAGAAGCAGACATCTATTTTGTAGATGTGTCTGGAATTTTTCAATGAATGGACATCCTATTTGATAAGTTGCTAGAGTCAGAACTTATAGAAGGCCCTAATTAAATCTTCAAGGCATGCACAAAGCACAGGATTTTCTTAATGACAGTATTGATGTGTCTTATCTATAGGTCACCAACCCAGATCCCAGCCCCACTGTGACCTACAGACCCTGAAGACTCAACCCATTGAATGGAACCAGAACATGTTCCTAAAGGACAAGGAATTGCTAGTTCTCTTTGGCTGGGCAGATCATACAAATAAAGACATACATATTATCTGTCCACTTTGATTAGTTGTATTTTTCATGAGAAACAGAAATCCTCATCCTTCCTTCTCTTCATCTATCCCTCCCTCCATCCATTATCCTTCCTTTAATCCATCCCTCCATGCATCTATGCATTCATCCATCCATCCATCCATCCATCCATCCATCTATCCATCCATCATTCCCTCCCTCTGTCCCTTCTTCCATCCATCTATCCATTTATTCAACATTACTAAGTTTCTCATTTAACTTAGTGACTGGTAGATTTGAGAAATCAAGGAATTAGACAGAGGACCCTTTATGGTCCTTAGGCATGTAGTGGGAGAGGACGTTGTCCTATGTGATGTGACAAGTGCTGTAAAACATCCTGTTCATGGTGTTTGGGGAGCTTTTGGGGAGGTCTCACTGGGAAATGAATGCCCTGGGTCCCAGGGCAAGGAATTCCCTCAGGGATTTGATTCACCCTGAGTTCAGCTTGAATCCAGCGCTCTCACGTGGGGTCTCTACTGTGTCCTTCTTTGCTTCTCTTGTGTTGGGGTTGTGGTGATCACCCCTTGCTGTTCCTTCTGAGCTCCTGAGTTTCCTTCCTATCATCCTCTCTCTGTTTTTCCAGGCCAGTGCTTTCCCTTGGCATTTCTCCTTTCTTACGTTTTTCCTACCTCAATCTGTTCTCTTCCTGGGTCTGAACTCTCATTTCCATCACTGTATATATGGCACTTCCCCCTCAGCCTGAAGAATCCACTGTACCTGTACGTAAAGAGGGGGCTTGTTAATCTCCAAGCTGATCATTAAGTGGGATCAGGCTGGGACTATTACAGTCTCCTCACTGGCCCTCAGCAGAGCAGTTTTGCAGTGAGGATATTGATTGAAGCCATAAGACAGGTGAGATTTGCTAGGTATTCCTTCATGCATAACACCATTGATCTTGAAAGACTCTTGGTTGTCTTTTAAGATTTGGACATTGTTCTCCCAGCCTTTAGTGTGAAAAAAAAATGTTAACACAGGCTTAGCACAAATAATTGCAGATTTTGGGCTAGCATTCTCTAGTGTATAAAATTGTGAAAATGTGGGCATCTTGGTGCCTTAGGGGAGGGCAGAGTTTGCAGTGTTGCTGGAACAGTTTGGTTGTGAGGCAGCTAGACGGGTGAGCGTGATGATGGTAGAAGTGTGCCCCCTCCTTACTGCCCTGCTCCTTGGCCATTCACAGGGGAACATGGAAGTGTGGTACAGGCCACACATGGACAGGGTCTTAGTCAGCCTCTGGAGAAGGTGTTCGGGATCTTGGTTAAAATCACATTGTTTTGTGTTGCAGATTGCCTACAAGTACCTTATTATTGCTCTGGGAATCCAGCTGGACTACGAGAAGGTACTGTTTTCGGTGCTTCTGTGTAACGCAGACCTACTCATGCCAGGAGCAAACACTGCGTTGAGTTGCTTTATGTTCATTTTTTACAAGAATTCCAAGAAGCCCTCTGCTAGTTTTGTTACTCAGCAGTCTTTCTATGATGTTATCAAAAAAAAGAAAAAGTTCCTTTCTCTCAGTTATAATGATAGCTTCTGGATTTAGAGTCCAGCACACTCACATTCTATTGTCACTCTCTGAAGACAGCCTTTCCTAGAGAGATTGGTTTGGGGGCCACATCCAGTGGTACTCAGGAGGTCTTTTCTGCTGAAACCTCCTGATTTCTTTCTCCAGTCAATGTATTTTTAGTGGAGGTGCTCCCAAGCAGTGCTCAGGAGCTACTCTCAGCAATACTTTGCCAACTGGGCCAGACAGTTCAGTACTCAGGCCCAGTGATGTTGGGCTGTTTGTCTTGGCAGTGCTAAGGGCCACCAGGGCTATCTGTTGGTGTGGTGGTTGGGGAACACTGCTGACCTGGGAGTCCATTGTGGGGCTGCTGCATGCAAGACACACTGAACACTCTCCTTGTGTCCTTTATTTCATAATTTTCCCTGGTGCCAGGGACCAGACTTAAAGTCTCATATATGTAGAGCAAGTGCTCTACTGCTGAGCTATAACCCTGGCCAAGAAAACTAGCTGTAGACTGAGTTTCAGATTAAATTTTTTGAACGTCATATTTGGACTAATGAAGTCAAACTAAGAAGAATTCTGGGGTTAAGCAACAATCTTTTATTTTGGTCAGACACTGGAATGATAACTGGGTTTTGCTGTTTGGAGGCTGGAAATTTGACTGTTACTCTTCAGAATTCCTCTGTCTCTGTTTTCAGTAAACTAGGGAGCCAGATGCTGAAAATTGTGAGTTTCAAGTTCATTTTTCCAAACCATAATGGAGAAAGTCAGTCGATATTCTCTCAAGAAGATTGTTGAGTATCTGTGGCTAGAGCACATAAAACATAGTAACATTTGTTCACAAGCTTCTGGGATGTTACTGAGGCATAGGCTTTACCCTGGTTGGCTCATTAAGGACCTTTGAAGTGTGTTTCTGTATAAAAAAGTTGAATCATTGGGTGTGGCCCTGGTGGCTAGGTCTCAGCCTTACCATATCACCAACTGAAATACCAAATTGCCAGGCCCACACTGCCAAACCATTTATCTTCAGGATTGGTCCTACCAAAATGCCAGTAAACAAAGCCAAAACCAAACAAAATTCTCTCTCATATGTGGGCTATAAAGAGGCCTAGTGGTGGTGGTGGTGGTGGTGGGGATAGCAACAGTCCAAAAGGAACAGAATCTAAGAACCGGTCCACAGAACTGAGTTTACCAGGGCATTGAGAAGAGGGTGGGGGTTGGCAGTAGTGGAAAGGGGTGTTGATAAAGTGTTAGGGGAAGAAGGGGAGGAAAAGAGGAAAAGAGACATTCTGGTGCAGTATTGTATGCATGAAACCCTATCATTAACATTATATACGACTGAAATAAAAAATTAAATAGAACAGCCCTGAATCATGACATGTACAGGTTGAAAATAGGAAAAAAATGCTGTGGCATGTGTCCCTAAGGCTCCAAGAAGCATTGAGTCGAGTGAAGACTGTGAACTGAGCTGGGTCCTGGTCACTCGGGTCATGAGTGCTATGAAGTGAAAACCCATGGAGCAGATCCTATGGAGAAGGGAGCTAGTAGCAGCTTCTCGGAGCTCTGTACCTTGCCAGCCACCATCAGTGTTGACCTAGTCAAAGACACTGACTGCATTTTAGCCATATTGTGTCCTTCTACACTCCCATGACATGTGAGGGCAATGTTTGAACCAGACATTTGTACCCAGAGCTCTTAGCAGTCTTTTGCAATAAAATAGGAAGCAACTCTATTTTAAAGTAGCTTTTGTAGTATTTACTGTATACAAAGGGCTAGAGCCATAGCACAGCAGGTAGGGCGTTTGCCTTGCATGCGGCCAACCCAGGTTCAATTTCTTCGTTCCTCTCAGAGAGCCCAGCAAGCTATCGAAAGTATCCCGCCTGCACAGCAGAGCCTGGTAAGCTCCCGGTAGCATATTTGATATGCCAAAAACAGTAACAACAACTCTCACAATGGAGACGTTACTGGTGTCCCCTTGAGCAAATTGATGAACAATGGGAGGATGGTGCTACAGTGCTGCTGTATAGAGAGACCATGATAGTAAAAAGGTAAAGGTAAAGGCCCTCCCGTTGATCGTCGATTTGCTCGAGCGGGCCCAGTAACGTCTCCATTGGAGA
>JAOXYA010498149.1:0-14772 GCA_028565675.1 Sorex palustris | reverse complement strand
AGCACCCCCATTGGTGTGTGTGTGTGTGTGTGTGTGTGTGTGTGTGTGTAGCAAGATAATTTTGACTGAACAAAACTTACTCTAAAAGATGTGAGTGGGGAGAAGGAAGAGAAATATGTGTTCAAGAGCGAACACGAGCTTGAAGAGTGAACAGAGGCATAGAGATAAGCAAGGAAAATACATGTTCAAGAATGAACATGGGCTGGAGAGGACAAGTACATGTTTAGGATTTTTTATCACCTCCACTTTGGGTTGGTGTTTAACTTGTAGTATCATATACATTTTCTGTCAAACAAACTCCCTTTCAAAAAAATCAAATACATTTATTTACAGAGAAAGTGCACATCACTTCCATAGATTGGAAAAAAGAAATTATCAACACTACTTACCGAGTACTCATCAGAATACTCGTTATTTCTTGTCTAGGGGTGAGATTCTTCTCTTGTTTCATTGTAAAAGATTATCTCGGGGCTGGAGAGATAGTGCAGTGGATAAGACGCTTGGCTTGCATGCAGCCAACTGGGGTTCAATCCCCAGCATCCCTTATGGTCTCCAAAGCACCGCCAGAAGTGATGCCTGAGCACAGAGACAGGAGTAATCCTTGATCATCTCCAGGTGTGGTCCAAACAAACAAACGAATAAACAAACAAACAAGATTATCCTGTGTTGGAAAGATGCTAAGGAAGAACCAACATCCATGGTTTTGTGGAAATTGTCTCTTTGCCGATTACAAAGCTAATAGAGCAGCGGGAAAAGCCCCTGTGGGATCACTGCACAGTGCTCTCTGAGACTTCTTCCTCTGTGCTGGGACCGGAAACAGTTATGCCCTAAAGATGCTCATCTTTAGGAATGAGAACATACTTGCCCAGAATCTGAACCGATTCTAAATAGCTAGGTGATTTTTTCCTGATTCCTCATTATATACACTTTGCTTCATAGGAATTGAGCGAATGGAAGTTCATGAGCAGCTCTCTTTTATAGAGTGTTTGTTATGTGTTATGTATTGCTCATGTGCTCTCCTCTAGCTCACTCCCACCCTCCGCCTAATTACAGGTCACAGCTGGGGAAGTCGAGGCCAGGAGAACTTAGCAGATGCCTGAGTCACACAGATGACCCTTCAATTTAGGCTATACCAGTCAGGCTGGAAATCTTAATGTCTCTATTTGGCCACAAAGAAAGATCCCTTCTCTCTGGGGTTTTATTTGTGGGCAAGTCTATGGACTATTCTAGAAAAATGCCTGCCCTCTGCAACGGTTAACCAGGGTCACAGCCATGCTGGGTACAAGCCATGCCAAAGCTCCCTAGCTGGAAACAACAATCATTTCCTTTTACTCGTGCTTGTGTAAGTGGACTGGGGAGGGGGTGCGTTCTGCTGCAGGACACAGAGGCTGAGATGGCTCTGCCAGCCATGTCACTCTACACACCAGCCCCCCACACCACCACCAGAAGGCTAAGCAGGAGATGAATTTAGAGTTTAGATGGCCGAGAGGCTAAAGAACAAGCCCATCTCACCAGCTGAACCACACTCAGCCTCTGGTTACCTGACTGGGAATCTCCTATTGGCTAAGGCGAGTCTAACTAGATCGTCAAAGGGCAGGAAAATATGCAGCATATGTGTGACCAAGAGCATGGCTGCAGCCAGGGCTGACCACACAGGGTCAATAGTGCAGACTCCATTTGAGAAGCATGAAAGCGTATCTCTGCACAGATCGTTTATAGCATTTTATTGGCGACTTGTTAATCTTCATGGCAACAAGGAATAACAGTCTCAGTCCCACTTCATAACAAGACGGGCAGAAAGGAAGGATGTCATAGTTGCTAAGTATTGGATGCAGCTGGCTTGGTTTCCATCAGGAAGAAACAAAAGCTCAAGGATAGAAAATGCCTTTTGTGGGTCAAGGAAGGAAGGAAGGGGTGACAGGGTGGAGCGGTGCCAGATGTGCCTGTCCTCCCACCAGCCCTTCCTGGACTCTACCAAATCCATGAGGCCAGAACCCGTGACCTTTCCTTGTAGTTTAGTATTCCAGGTAAAGAAGGGAGCGATGGCACTCTGTAGAGAACATGAGGTCTCATTTGAGTTCAATGAAGAGCGCAATAAAAATGTTTAAAGCAGCTCCTAGAGAGAGATTTGGGATTTATCCCTCCAGCAGAATTGAAATTAGGTATTCCTTAAATGAACACAGGCTTCATTTTAAGTTCATCATTTCGGAGACAGCTTGAAAGTATTTCCTAAAGCAAAAAAATCCATCCTGTGCAGCCAGGCCAGCTTCCCAGTGTGCAGGTTGCTGCCATGCAGGGCAGAGCTGAGGAAAGTTTGTACTTGAAGCTTGAGTGTTGCTGCCTTTTCCTTTCACTGATGAAATGAAGTCCTCTTCAAGTCAGTCTCAGGTTGGTAGAACTCAAGCCTCTCAAAGCTAGAAAAGAAAGCTTCAAATTCTGTTAGAAAGGCATTGATCCTTCCCAAGAAACCAGACTTTTGCAGGGAAGAGTGTCAGCCTGAGGTTCTGAAGATTGAATCCAGGCTAGACACGACCCCCTCTGTACCCCACCCCATGAACAGCAGACTGTCCGAGGACAGAGCAGCTGCAGGCTATCCAGCCGTTGTTAGCTCTGCCCACTTCTCTGGGAGGACCATTGTACACACTTTTGGGCAGGCAAGGAAGCTCTGGAGTGAGGCTCCTGCCTCCAGGTGGGAACAGAGACCCAGAGAGAACAGGTACTGGCCCCAGGTAGCCCAGCCAATAAACCACAGCTCAAGGCCTGTATCCTGTGGAGCTGTTTACAGAGGTGCCTGCTTCCTTTTCTTAGAGTCATCAGGAAAGCTCCCAAGGAGGACTGATTTCTGCTTCCTTTGGCTCCCTTCTCCCTGCTCACCTGAGGCAGCTTGAGCACTCCCTGCTGCTCCCATTCATTCCCGAAGAACACAGCGCCCCTGCCTGCGGCAGGAAGCCCTTGCTCAGTGCAAGCTGGATTCAGCCCTTCCACTGTCTGTTGCTTTTTATGCTTCTGAAATAACTCTTCCAAACCACAATTGTGAACCATTGCCTCAGTCATTTCACTTCCTGAATTCCACGTCCTATTGGTATTGATATCCAAAGGAAATAAGTAGCCAACATTATTTAGTATAGTAAAATAATATTTGAAATGTCTATCTGGGACACAAAGATGAGAGTGATTTTTTTTTAAATAAGAGCTCAGGTTTATAACAAATAAAGTTCCAACCATAGGAATCTGTTTAAGTTGGTGTATGTCTTCCATACCCATACCATGAAAAGACATCCTACCCATCCACCCCCATCCCCTATCAAAACACTCTCAATCCCAAATCAATAAGGGTAAAGAACTAGGGAAACATTCTTCATCATTGACTACCATGGATCAGGTAGATTATAGATAAGAGTTTTTAAAAACTGTATTTGGGGGTCTGAAGGAAAAGCTCAGGGACCTCCAACCTACGGTCACAAGTTCCAATCCTGGATCTTGTCACAAGCACCACCTTGGTAGCTCTTTCTGCCATTCTTGCTACCACAATTGAGTTTTGGCTGCACCGAAGTCCAGAGTGTGAAAGTGCCAGAAAGAGGTGCACCCCCCCAGTGAACCCTACAATTAGGGGTGAAAATAATTTGATCACTGCAGCCAGGAAGTGTGACCTCTGTCCAGCTAGTATGGGCGCACCACAGTGACCCCTGGCGGCCACCACATTCATAACCGCAGCTGCTCAGTGGAAGAGCGAAAGCCTCACTTGGTCAAACCCAGAGCTGGCAAGGCCAGGCCCATCCCCTTAAACTCTATATCATACCCATCTGATATGAGGCCCAGGTGTAAAAGGAGAGACATTTCCTGGTCTCGCCACTTCCCCTGGCAACCAACCATTCTGGGGAGGGTGTAGGAATCAGGATATTTATTAAGTTTCACATGCGCTGCTCTTCTCTCCAGGATACGAGGGTACTGTCTTGATTTTAGGCACCGAACAGTTTCCGACATGAACCTTTGTTCCCACTTTCCTTACTCTCTCTCTTACACCTGAAGTCAGAGGCTCAGGGGCCACAGAGATAGTACAGGAGTTAAGGTAGGTGCCTTGCATGTGACCAATCCTGATTCCAACCCTGGCAGCAGAGGGTCTTCTGAGTATCACTGATGAGATGCTGCAGATTCCTGAACATCGGGTTTGGTGTCACCTGAGTTATGCCTGGTACTGCAGGGCCCGAGCAGCACTGCATTGTTGGGTGCTGTATTGAACCACCAGCTCTGTGGTTAGAATTAGTGGGAGGGGCGCCCTGGGCTTCTTGAGCACTGCTTGGAAACCTACCGCCTCCCAGAAAAAAAAATAAAGACAAAAATTGAGGTTAGGAAGACCCAGTCCTTGGGTCTGGGAAGAAAGCATGTCCTTAGCTGAAGAGCACAGCATGTCAGCAAGCAAATGTCATCGGGCATTTGGGAATTATTTGAGTTCTAGTGGAATCGTTCACAGCGTCAGACTGTGCCTGGGCCCTGGTGTCTGTGAGGGAGAGTGTTAGTACTATTGTTGTAGTCTTATGTTATTTTTAATTTTCTTCTTGTTATCACAATGATAAGAAATAACCTCTTTGCTATAGAAGAGTGACATTAGAGCTTGGTTGCTTCTGCTCACAGGCTTTGTGTTCTCCAGGATCATGTGCCAATCTAGAGCATCAGTTTTCCAGTCTGTAAAATGGTCTTATCTGAAGTCCTGGCCATCTCTCTAACAATCACGAATTTAACAAAAAAAGGGCTGCAGAGATATCGCAGAGGCAAGGCGCTTGCTTTGCATTCACCTGATCCAGGTTCAATCCTCAGCACCCCACACACTGCCAGGAGTGTTCTCTGAACACAGAGCCAGTAGTAAGCCCCAAGTACTACCGGGTGCAGTCCAAAAGCAAACCAACCAACAAAATAGCAAGAATAAAACATGTACAAAAAAAGAAATTGAAAATGCACAACTGCACTTTCCTACATCACGCCTTTCCTGGTTGCCCTGTGCTGGGATTTATTTTCTCAGAAGATGTTCTACAATGTTCTTTGACCGGCTTCTCTTCTCTGCAAGAGTTTGAGATAGGAATTGGGAGCAAGTAAAGATCCCTCAGAATCCCACTGAAAATAGAACAAACATTCTGTTAGGGTATGGCACTAGAAGGCTTCTGGGAGGCTTCCTGGAGGAAGAGACCTGGAGAATGGAGAAGAAACAGAACTTACAACTCATTCTGCCTCAGATCATAATGGCTATCAAACTTGCTTTCGAACAAAGGGAAAATGCCAAGCAAAAGGAGCCCCAAAGGAAATAGCCTTTGTTTGTAATTAGTAGACTAGCTCCAATTCCAGGAAACCTGAGCAGTCTTACCAGCTTGAGGGAATTTGTACCAGCTCATGAGAACTAATTGCTAAATTTCTAGGAATTTTGTGACGTGGTTGTTGAATACAGCCATCATTAAAAATTAAACCATACATCCTTTCAATTAAGTCAATCATATTTTTTAAAAGGTAAAATACCGTAAACTCATTACTTCCTACTTCTTCTTACTATATTGTTGCTTTTATGGGGGGGAGGTGCAGTTGTTTCGGGGTCAAACTTGGAAGTGTTCAGGGTTTACTCCTGGTTCTGCACTCAGGGATCACTTCTGGTGGTCTCAGGGGAACAGTGGGGTGCCAGAGATTGAATCAGGTTTGGTTTCATGCAAGCTGAATGCCCTGCCCCCTGTACTATCTCATCATTCCCTATGCTCCTGAGGTGACTGACATCTATTGTTGCTGCCTGGCAGCAATGCTATGTGCGTGCTAACCCACCTCTGTGTCTCTGCCCAATATCATATTCCATCATTGCGCCATTCATACCACAGAAGTGAGGCCACACTATAAATCAAGAGTTGTCTTCTTCCCACCCCAGAAGGCCAGCCAGTTGCGAAACCAAAGTGTCACTGCCTAAAAAGTGTCTTCCAGAGTTGCTCACTGGAGCGAGCGAGTGAGTGAGTGAGAGAGAGAGAGTACAGTTGGTAGAGCCTTTTCCAACTCTGGTTCAATCACCACATGTGGTCCCCCAAGCAGTACCCAGAGTGATCCCTGAGCGCAGGGCCAGGAGAAAGCCCTGAGCACGAGTAGGTGTGGACCCAAACCACCCTCTCCCAAACAAACAGAACAACCCAGCAATGAATAAGGCTGCTCGCCCTGGGATCATGGAGTCACTGAGTCAAGTCAGGTGTCTTTGTGCCCTCAGAGGAAACCAGTGGAGGACATCAGTGGGATGACTGAGGAGCATGCAATCCCCTCCAGAGTCGCTAGGAAAGTCAAGTTTAAGGTCCCTTTGTGTGGGGAACACTGTAATGCTGCCAGGACCTCGGACCTGTCTTCTGCCTCCCCTGGAGCTGGTTGGCTGGATTGCACAAACCCCTCGACCGAGTTGGGAGGAGATGTGAGTCCTGTCTCCTTATGCCATAAAGGACAGTAGGAAGGTGACATAAGAAAAGCAGGGATGGGAGGAGAGGTTCGTGAAGATGGAGACTCAGAGTGCAGCTTGCTTTGGGGGAAAGTGACTACTATTTTAAGACACAGTCATTCGTGCCCCTGGTTTCAAATTTCTAGACCTGGCCATTCTCATTGTTGTTGTTCATTTTGAGGGAGGTGTCCTCAGGACACACCCCACAGTGCGCAGGGGTTATTCCTGGCTTTGTGCTCCAGAGTAATACCTGGCGTTGCTCGAGGGACCCTATGCTATGCCAGGGGTCAAACTGTAGTCATGTAGTCATGTGGCCCGAGAGACGGTAACAGGGGAATCACTTCCTTGACATGTAATCCACTGGGTTTCGATACCCAGCACTTCATAAGCCCCACCAGAAGTGAGCCCTGAGTGCAAAGACTGGAGTAATCCCTGAGCACAGCAGGGTGCTATTGTGTTCATACAGAACAACCACCTCCCTACCACCACCAAAAAATAAAAAATAAAAAAAAACAGGGGTCAACCTGTTCTTTTTAACACAACTCAGCAAGTGCCTGTCTCAGCCTCCGTTAACTGGGATGTGCGCCGATCATTTTGCAAAAGATGCCAATGTTGAACCAGTACTTTAGATGATGGTTATATAAAATTACAAATTTTTACATCGATTAAAAAACAGACACAAGTATTTGTGAGAAGTGAACAGGAGACTCTTCTCTTTCTCCAAGCCACTTCCACTTGGTTTCCAGGCTGCCTCCATTTCTGGGAAGTTGTTGTGTTTCTCTTTGCCCTGACTCCAACTTCCTCTATATACTGCGTTGTGTCTTGCTTATTTGGTACACTTACTGATGTGGCTAGGCTCTGCAGTGAGGCAGGGCAGTATCATGTTCGAAAATTCTAGCTCCAGAGCCAGACTGCCTTGGCCCACCAATTTTCCAGCAGTGCAAATAACATCAGACAAATTACTCCCTTTATGTGACTCAGTTCACCAGTCAATAAAATGGTAGTAGAGAGAAAGAACCTGTCTCCCAAGGCTTCACGAGTATTCTCTTGACACAGATCCAACCTCAGAGAGGAAGTTCTATCAAGCCCTTTCTCTCCTTTTATTTTTATTTTATTTTTAGGGTGGTGTGGGGTCACTTCTAGCAATACTCACCGACTATTCCTGATTCTTTGCTTAGGTGCCCAGAGGACCAAATGTAGGACTGGTGATTGAACCAAGTGTTGTCCATCTTCTATTTTTAAAGTTACCTACAATTTCATTGTATGAATGTTCATATACTTAAGCAGATTAGTTCACAGGTCATTTTAGTTGTTTGACACTGCAAACAGATGAATACACAAATATTTTTACATGTGTGGTTGGTTTATACCTGAGAAAAGAATCCTGACAGTGAAACAGCTATGTCATGTCATTAGCTATGACAGAGATTGTCCCAAATAGGTTTGCGACAAATTAATGCTTTCTAAATGGAAAGTGAGAATGCTAATTCCCACTGCATTAGCAACCTTTGCATCTTTGTTGATGCATTGAGTAGAAGTATCTGATCTTGTTCTTACATTTTTCAAATTACTAATGTGTTTTAATAACCCACTCATATTTTTGTTACTAGTACTATTTATTTAAATACATGTACTTTGCCTCTTTGTTGGCAATATTTTCTGTCATTTTTCTGATTTATTTTGCCAGGCAAAATATATTTCAGGGAGAAATTATCCATCTCTTATTTCATAGCTTCTGGGCGAGGGAAAGAGGAATATTTCCCACAGAAAGAGGAAACTTAAACTGATATTTTATGGAACAATATTATTTTATTTTATGTTTTTGAGCAATACCTAACAGTGTTCAGAGCTTATTCCTTACTCTGCACCCAGTAATTACTTCTGATGGGTTTCAGGGAAGCATATGGGTGCCAAGGATTGAACCCAGGTCAGCCATGGGCAAGGCAAATGCTCAACTCACTGTACTATCACTCTAGCCCCAGGAATGGAATTGTTTTAATATCCTTTTAGTTCTTCAAGGTTTTCACATTCTATATCTAAATATTTAAGACATGTGTCACAGGTGTGAGATGAGATTAATGCTCTATTTCATTTTTTCTAAATATTTAGCCATATTTTTCCAGCACCATTATTGACTGTCATTGCTTCTTCATTGTTTTGAAATGTTTAAACAACAGCTAATAATTCCTATATGTATTCAGCTTGAACATTTTTTTATTCCCTTTCACTGATCTGCCTCCCTAATTCTGCACCAGGACCATATATATTTTTTCAATTAATATTATTATTATTATTTTAATGAATCACCTTGAATTACAGACTTACAAACTTTCATGCTTATGTTTCAGTCATACAATGTTGGAGTACCCATCCCTCCACCAGTGCCCATTCTCCACCACCAATGTTCCCAGTGTACCTCTCTCCCACATCCCACACCGCCTATCTGGCAGGGCATTCCCTTTTGTTCTCTCTCTCCTTTTGGGTGCTGTGGTTTGCAAAAGAAGCACTGAGTGGCAATCATGTTCAGTATATAGTCTACTTTCATCATGCATCTCCCATCCTGGGAGGATCCTCCCAACACCCTTTATTTGGTGCTCCCTTCTCTATTTGAGCTGCCTTTTCCCTGAGCACGTGCGGCTGGCCTCCAAATCATGGAGTAAACCTCCTGGTACTTATCTCGGCTATTCTTGGGTGTTAGTGAGAGACAGTCATCTGGAAAGTAAAGATGTTATGCCAAGCAGAGAAGTGGAGATGAGGTGAGAAGGTAAACTATCAGCTTTGCTTGTGCTGCTGCATCAATCCAGATAAAGGGGATAAGCCTTACTACTTGCCCCTATTTCTCACCCACCTATCCTGGGAATCTCTAAAGTGGCAGAGAACCCCAGCATCTCTATAGCAAAATCTACTCATGTGGTCTCATGCCATGTCTCTTATGGAGTCTCCAATACCTGTATTGCTGACACTAGACAGGAGCAGAAATAAGCAGAGTTTACTGATCAGTTTGCTTCCAAATCTGTTCTCATATTTGGTATACAGAGAAACAAAGCAAGGGAATAGACTAAATTCAAGATAACAGACCCTTTGGATACTTCAACTAAGTTTACCAAACAGTGGGGTGAGATGTGGAGAGAAGAGAAGGCTGACTCGAAGTGACAATATCAGTGGCAGAGGACATTCAGCATTTTGATGATGACCGAAGGCCTCATAGTACTCCCAAACTATAAATGTTCACACTTTTAGAACCAGGTCTTAGAACCAGGTTATCTAAAGTAGGATCATGATCACGATCATGCTGTTGTTAGCCAATTGCCTAGAGCAGGCACCAGTAACGTCTCCATCGTCCTAGCCCTGAGACTTAAAAAAGTGCCATATTCAAGGCTCTTTCAGGAATAGGAGAATGAGACCCATCATTGTTACTGGTATTTGGCATATTGGGTACGCCATGGGGAGTTTGCCAGACTCTGCGGTGTGGGCAGATTACATTCGGTAACCTGCGCAGCATCTTATTATTATCTAAACTACAATAAAAATTTATTCTTTTGTTAAAAGGAAAATATATCCAAGATAATGGAATAGATGCAATTTAAAAAAAATGTGCATTAAAGCAAATGTCAAGGAACCTGTTTCCTTTCCCACGTAGGAAAACATTCATTAGGAAGGAGGATCCAGAGCCCAGGAAAACCCAAGTCCCTGGGCATCAGGAGCGTATTGAGGGAATGGACCAGGAAACAGAAAAAAAAAAAAAGACAGCAACAAACAGGGACCAGTGCCATGTGTGGGCTTCAGTGCAAGGTCTCACACAGGAGTTGCTGCATCTTGAGTCCACCTACCTCTTGAGGCCTTGAAGAGGTGGTAATTTCATTCTTTCTGTCTTTTCTGGTTTCTTTTTTCTTCCTAAGTAGGATTGAGGAAACATGTGTTGTAGTGAGACTGAGAGTGGGTGGGCATGACAGGAAGAGCCCTCCCCCCATGCCACTCCCAAAGTTCAGATCTAATTTCTCAAACCAGGTGTGTGGTCATCTTACTCCCATCTCCCAGCCTGAAGCCCCCCCCCCCACAAACACACACAAAGGGAAGTCTAGACCCCCAGCATCACCCCAGGATCCACCCCACAAGGCATGATTTTAAAATCCCTAAATCCCCAAACTTCATCTGTAACCTACTTTAGAGGTACGAGTCAACCCACCCTCATATTTATTTACTTCTCCATAACTCACAGTAACACACAAACACAAACACAGTATAACTGCAGAGGCCAAAACATTCAACAACACACAGGAAAAAACTAAAACACACAAAGGCAGGGTGGGAGAGGGATGGGGGTGGGAAGGATACTGGGATCAGTGGTGGTGGAAAATGGTAACTGGTGGAGAGATGGGTACTTGATCATTATATAATTGAAACCCAAGCCCCCAAATTTGTAAGTCTACAACTGTACCTCATGGTGTTTCACTAATAAAAATTTATAAAAAAAAATAACAGGTTGCCATGTTAAAGAAAAAACACACAAACATGACTTTGGAAATAATAATAGTTATATACTGAAAATTTTTGAAAAAGAAAACAGAGTTGTGTTATTGACCAAGATTGTCTAGAAATC
This sequence comes from Sorex palustris, assembly GCA_028565675.1. Lineage (NCBI taxonomy): Eukaryota > Metazoa > Chordata > Mammalia > Eulipotyphla > Soricidae > Sorex > Sorex palustris. Next base: position 3,727 of record JAOXYA010498149.1, on the reverse strand, counting down.
TGAACAGTTCTGAGGATATTGTTACCAACCACTGTAGAGTTCTTTAAACTAGCTAAGAGCTTTTTGGGGAGGAAGTGGCTTTTGCTACCATGGAACTATACCTGTGTGTGTGTGTGGTGGTGGTGGGAGGTTGCTTTTTAAAAATAATCAACAGTGTCTATAATATGAGGGTCATTGCAGTATCAAAGCACGGAATAAAATAAGAATATGAACTCAGAAGAAAAAAAAGAAACAATGAGAAGTATATGTACATATCACACCAAAAAATGAGTCCATGATTCATCTGACAAGTTGTTAATATTCAAGATATGTAAAACACTGGCAGAATTTAACAAGAATCAAACAATCAACCTCATCAAAATTAACATATTGTGGGAAGAGATGAAGAAACCATTTTCAAAGAAGAAAAACAAGAGATAAACAAAGAAGGATATGAAGAAATGCCCTACATCACTTCTATCAGTAAAATGCAAATAAAAACAACGATGAGATAAGAAAACAACGTTTTGTGCCAGTGACACTAGTACAGATCACAAATAACAAAATCAACCAGTGTTCATGAAGATATGGGGAAAACAAGACCCTGATTGACTGTTGGGGGCAATGTCAACAGGTCTAGCCATTTTGGAAAACAATACGGACACTTCTAAACAAAACAGAAACTGGGGCAATGGTTGCAGTCAATGGACTCTGGTGGAGGGTGTGGTGGAGAAAGTTTTATGTATGAACGTATAAAAATAATGGTTTTGTTAATCATGGTGCTTAAAACATTTATGACAAGAAGATATTGGTGGGCCAGAGCAATAGGACATGGGTACTGTGTTTGCCTTTCCTGCAGCTGACCCAAGTTCAGTCCCCGGCATCCCATATGGTGCCCCAAGAACTGCTAGGAGTAATTCCTGATCACAGAGCCATGAGTAAATCATGACCCAAAAAGCAAATATCTATGTATATATATAAATATATATAGGCAATAAATGGGTGATTTGCATCTGCATAGTATAAGTAAAAATAATTAACTCTAAGAAAAACAAAATAGCCAGAGTGGTATCATAGAGGTTAGGAACACTTGCCATGCCTGCTGCAGACACAGAGCCCTGCCAGGAGTTACCCATCCCAGTAGACAGAGCCAGACATAAGCTGTGAGCATTGCTGGGTGTGACAATTCCAAAAAAAATTACACAGGGAAGGGAACAAAAGAATCAACAGTGCACACTGCATAACCATCGATGAGTACTACAGGATTTATCTATCAGTGGTAGTTACATAGCAATGATATATACGCAGGCAATATGGACTTTACCAAAACTGCACTGTTGCTGTGCAAAGAAGTAAAGATAAAATTGTGGGGTCTTGTCTTATATATGTGTGAGTATGCCTGCGTAAGAATTAATGTAGCAAAAAATTTTCTGTGAGAACGAATTATTAATTTTAGACCCCAAACTATTCTGAAATCTTTGTTCATAAGGCAGTGAGGAATGCAGTATCAACATGCTCTTCCCCAGAGTGCCCAATTCTTAGGCATTTCCAGAATTGTGGAGGTTGTGATCTGAACTAGTATATCAACCTTGGGTCTACATATTGAGGACAACATAAGAGATTGAGGAAATACAGAAACCCAACTCTGGCTTGTGTCTTCAATCACTGTTGCTCTGCTCTCTGACAATTAACTATGGAAGGAGAGAAGACCTCCCCTAACTCCTCTCTATAAGTTGGAGGATATACTGGGGGAAACTGAATATACATAGGCCTGTGGCAGTATTTTCTGCCCTTGAATCTCCATCCAGTATTCACTGTACTGCCAGTCCTGGAATGCGTGGAGGTCCTGTGGAACTGAGGGCCGACTATGCCTTTCTGGGACTCTGACTATCTTAGAGAATCAGAGCAACTGGTCATCACGACTGGACACAAGCAGCAAGAACAAAGATAGAAGCCTAGTTTTAAAGTCCTCATTTAAAGTCCAGACAGTGTTGATGCCCTAGACTTCCACATTGCACTAAAACAGACAAAAATGAGAATCTGAGGCACCTTTCGTGGATCCTCCACATGTCCTAATTTCCTCAGTCATTGTGGGCCCCAGGACACAATTTATTTCCCTCCCCCTTTCTTTTCTTGCTGGTCTTCCACAAGTCATAACGGAGGGAACACAAGCAAGAAAAAACACATCATGGTCATTCTGGAACCCCTCTTAATCCCACTCAAAATGGTCTTTTTGTTGATTTTCCGGAGTTACTTAATGAATTGCTAGTGGCAGGAGGAGATGGAGATTCTCTAATTATCCTCAGTTATTGTGTCCCAGCATGTTCCTTGCATGAGGATCCTATTCGGCCTGCCATTAGGATGGACTGATTCAAAAACCCATCTAGACTAAGACAAGAGAAGAGGAGTATGGAGTATGATTACTATAAACAGATAGAAGAGGAAAGAAGAATAGGAGTGTTATGACTTGCCCAAATAATTAACCATGGGAGACACTCAAGGATTAACTTAGATGGGGACTGATATAACGGGAGTGGGGGGAGGGGGGAAAGAGAGTGAACAACATAGAAACTCATACAAAATTGACAACCTTTGGGAAGGAACACTCATTTCTTTGGCTGTAATTTGCAAGATATAGTCTTTCAGTGAGCACTGTGGGTGTCTAGACTGTGTGAGCAGGAAGCAGGTGCTTGAACTGTAGCACGAATGACCCACAAAACAAGGTAGCTTTTGCACTATATTCTAACATAACTTAGCCATCTAAAAAAGTTAAGACCACGTGGGAACCATAATGGAATTCGTCCCACGTATGGAGTGTCAAATGAACATTAAGAACATAGATTTCCCTGAATCTAGGGTGGATATAGACAAGCCTGCATGGTGTTCTGGAGCATTAGTCTCTAGTGGAAGTCTTCATCTGATTCTGTGCATTTGTTTCAGAGGAAACCTCCCGCTGAGCTACAGACACAAGATTATATGAAGGAACAAATATAATCGTCCAAATCCAGTTCTGCTGCCAATCAGGCCAGTGAAATGTTCCTCAGGGTGGTTGGATAGAGAAAGCACTTCTTTAGGGTTTTGGCTAAAATTTGGGAGATGGTGGTCTCTAAACCTTGAGATTCAGAGTCTCTCAAGATTACAAAATAAGATCCTATCAGAATGATCCTGCAAGGCAAGTGTTGGAATATCCAGGAAACAATAATGAAAACCTGAGTGGGCAGTAATCTATTGGAGGTTGGTCTTCTAGGTATAATCTTTCACTTAAAAATCAAAAGTTTTCTTGTTTTTCACAGAATAAGCCCCACGTTAACTTTGTTGAATATATTTTGGAGGACAGATGAGGGAAATACTCTTTATCTTTTCAAAACAAGACATATAGAAGGGTTTCTGCTTCAGGGCTTTTTGTGCACATTCATAATTTCATTTGTATGTAATTGAAAAAGCTATGTCATCTCAAGGAAGAGAGGCTAGAGTAGCACAATCAGGTGAGGGATACACGGCCACTGTGGGACCTCAGCAAAGGCATGAAGAGGGCCTAGATTAAATCCAGGTTTGTGTCCTCATGCCCGTGGCCCTGAATTCTCCCTGCTCTCCACAGGGTTGTAGGTTGGCTATGCAGTGTATTCGTGTGTGACCAGGACTCAGAGGCAGAGGTGAGCACTCACAGCACGAGGGGCCATGAAGAGGCCATTATGAGCAGGAAGTGCAGGTAGAAGGAGCAGGAAGTGACATCGCTGCCATGAGCAAG